>JAYJLV010079229.1:0-14518 GCA_036873485.1 Torymus texanus
CACTCCCTTGGAGTATAAACAAACAAGTTTTAATATGGCATATCGGCGTCTCTGGTGAGAACCACGGCCATCAAAAAGTACTACTACTACATAATATATAAAATAACTACACTTTGAAAATAAATATGCAACCCTAAAATGTTCCATTGATTGATATAACCAATTATTACAAATTAATTCATTACCACAGACTATTAATATTCTATATTATTAAAATTTAAACAATAGAGTGATTTAAGAATTGTAATAGCAATATCAGAAGCAGATAGTAAGTACATGTACAAAAGGGATAACAGGTGCAAAGAGATTCAGTCCCCCGAGTATCCAACTCGCCACGCAAAACACTCAAGCGTGCTGTACGAGTAAGTTCGATACTACTATGTAATGCAGTCGGATCAGTGTAAATCTATTCATGACAAAGCCCTGTACTTGGAGCTTTACGTAATGGAAGTGAATATTCTACCTTAACATACTTCCTCTCGTCAAATCATTAAGTTGAAAAAGATTTGGAAAAAACAGAAGTTTTTCATTTCATAAAATGATAAAGCTGTTATATCTTCCATTAAAATTTAACTAATTAAGTAAGTTCTACTATTATTTTTCCTTCTTGGTAGAAATTCCTCTATCAAAAGTGATAAAAAAATTGATAAACGATTAGTAAAAATGGCTAACTTTGGAATAGTGATGAAACAATTGTTCCGATCATATTGTCTATTTAATGAAAGTAACCGTAACAAGTGTAAATTCCCATTATCTTAAAATATTTTCACTAAATTTTCTCTGTAGAAAATAATTCTATATCAAACGAAAATTACAAAACGATAACTCATCAAAATGTAAACAAAAATCATTGTTATGCAATTCGTTTTTAGTACTGTTTCGGAAGATAGGAACAAAAACAATAATTTTTTCGCTTGATCCTGTCTCTCTTATTCCTCATCATAATAGCAAGTAAGTCTCTTCATAACCACTTCTTAACTAAAAACATGATCAATTTTGATAATTTTTAAATACTCACAAATGAGCTCATGTAAATCTATAAAAATATACTTATTCTTTTATTCTACCTATTTAAATGATGAATATTATGGTCGGAGAAATCGATTCATGGATTGATAGAAATGGCCAAAAAAGGTGCCCAATTTTTTCCGACTATTGATCAAACTAGTTGTTTATTAGATTAATAATGGAACTATTTAATGCAACAAAACATACAAATATTTTAACAATTATAAGTAAAAAAATTGAAAAAAAAAATAAAATGTAACTTCTAATGTGTTGATATTTATATGAATTTCTAAGTTACGGTAAAATACTATTAATAAAGGTTATGCAAGAATTATTGTCTCTTAACAATCCTCTTCTTCTGTTACCAATACTCTTAAATATCATTTAAGAACAGGAGGTATAAATTCAATTTATACTTTCTTTTCTTCGACGTTAATATTACGTCAACTGTTAACTACTCCCTTGAAGTAGATTACAAAGTAACATGTAAGAATACTAGAAGTACAACGAATTAATGCTACAACGTTGCAATAATCTTTGATTACAGAGATTTCAAACGTATACTACATGGGATAAAACTGAACACAGATAAATTTTATAAGTTGAATCATACATTTCGACTTCAATGTAACGCTAATTAATGTTCTTTCGTTATACTCTAACTAAGTAATAAACATTTAGTTTCCTTACTTGTAAATAAACTCTCTATATTAATTATAAAAATTAAACTTCTGTAAATAATTCAATTAAAGTGACTGATTTATATTTGGTATTTAATAAAGCTATAGAAATAAATGTTAAAGTTACTATTAAAGTACTTGTAAAGTTGTCGACTGATGTATTTTAATTGAATCAGGGCTCTTACTTTATATTCGACTCCGTCTAAAGTGTACGGTGAGCCTTAATTAATGATATGAGACAATTAGTTTGATTTCCAATTATGTTAAATTGAGAAATAGAAAAAACTTAAAGGCTTTAGAATATGAATAGAAATCAAACGTCAAAGTAAAGAAATTAATTATAATAATAAATAACATAAACTCTTTTTTTTAAGAAAAAATTCAATGTTAATTTTTGTAAAAATAAAAATTTATGAGAAATAACTTTCAGAATTTGATGACTGGAAACTACATGGTAAAATATACCTAAATTACTATCCATATATTTCAAAATACATCCCATGCGCCCACGGATAAACGATTGTTCCTTTCCTTTATCTGAGAACAAATATCCGATGATGGTGCAACTTGCATAATTCACTAAGACGCCTACGCGTTTGAAATTGTTAATTAAGATACTCGCCGTATATTAACGTATTCGTACTTAAAGGAAATACGACTGTGATGGTTTTTAGCATTTCCACATTTCAATAATGACATTGGTTTGAATCTCAAAGACGATGTCTACCCAATCCTTGTCGACGATTGAAGAGCATGATTTTGCAATAGTCGAGAGGTGCGGTCTTTATCAGCTATAATCTGTTCATATAAGAGAGACGTTTGACTACAAAGTATCTATGTGATTGTAGTATTCCAAACATAGAAAAAATTTGTTTGCTTAATTGTCAAGATACTAAGGCGATAATTTACTTATTTAATTCATAGTTTTTACTGTATTGTTCGCAAATTTGGACTCCATTCGCAAATATTTTAATCAATAAATTAAAATCTGTTGTACATACATTTTTACGATATGTGACTTTTAAGATTAATAATCCAATGAGTAAATTGAACCATGATTATAGTGATATCGCTGTCTCTTTTAACGTTTCGACGATCAAATCTTTGCACCAGTATCATGATTGTTTGCTATCTTTAAAATTTTAAATAATTATATCAACTGTAACGATATTAGTAATTTGCTCTCTGTTAATCACCTTACTTATGATCTTCGAGCGAACAGAATTGTACACGAGAACGTTAGTTCTTCGAATTTTGGCTTTTTCTCTAGCATAAATAGAATCAAACGTTCCTTCAATTCACTCCCACACAGAATCTCAAGAATCTCCAACATTTCTACCTTCAAACGTTCTCTTAAATCTTTGACCGTTAATTATTGACAATTCTGATTGATTAATGTGTGTGTGTGTAATATCACTTAAGGGCTTTCTTCCCGTATATGTAAATTTAAAAACAAAAAAAAATTGTCAGGCGAAATCGGTAAATTTTGGATTTTCTAAAGAATTATTGTCAATAGCAATTATATTTAATTTTACCTCGTATGAATTCTGTAGGATTCCCGAACAGCCACTTAAGTCCATGTTTTATACATCCATAACTTTATAATATTGTTAATTGATCTAATATTGTATATTTATTACAAAAAATAAATTATTTAACAAAAGAGGTTTCGATTTGCGGGGAAAGATTTGATTGAGATTTTGAATATTTATATTTATCGCACATGCAGATAACGTTTTGTAGTATATCTTAAATATCTAAATATGCAAAAATAATTATCTTTTTGACATTTTGCGCGCAAAGCTCGATTTCGCATAAGCTTGAATTAAAAAAGCATACGCTAAATCAGGCTTTGTACACGTCGTTTAAAAAAATACTGTTCAATACGCGAGTGAGAAGACGATTTTAATCTCGCGAGGATAAAATCATTTTCACGCACTAGTATGGAAATGTACTATTTTTCAACTAGCATGCAAAATTCTACTTCTCATGCCTTTTCTGGTGTGCAAAGGGCCTAATTCGCATGAATTAGACGTTTTGCACACTAAAAACAGGCATGTAGAATTTCAAACGCACAGCTAGAAAAAACATAGTACTTATACAGTACTCCAACCCATAAATGATTCATACACTCGTGCTTTTGTGAAATTACACTCGTACGTTTGCAGATCATCTATTTCACGCATTTGTATCGTAATGAACTATTTAATATTATACTATATCTATTTGTATAATACTATGGAAGAAGTTTTTAGAAGGATAATAGCAAGGGCATAGAAGTTAAGAAACTCAAAATTGCTAGAAGTAATGTTAAATAGAACAATTAATAACGTGCCTTGTAAAAACTCTATTATGGGCAAAGACAACAAAGAAAATTTTAAAAATTAAATTTTATTATTTCTTATAGTCTAAACAAAAATACAGTATGCCGAACGTTAAAAGAAGATATTTAATATGAAAGAAGTGAAAATATTGCGGTGAAAATAATATTATCTTACAATAAAATCAATTCTGTGGTTTCCCGGAATAACCGAATAAGTCCACTCTTTTTTAAAATCGAGATAATCCCGGATTTTGTACCTTCAAATGCCTTTTTCATTAAAAACATTATCGTAAAGCTACAATTCACCCGAAACATAACCAGATCAGTCCATTTTTCAAATTTTGTACCCGGAATAACCGAATAAGTCCATCATTTTTTTCGTTTATCGTAGTTAGAATTTATTTTATCTATTCTAATTAAATATGAATGTGATGGCTATTATATATTTACGGTTTATTTAAAGATTCCTATACACTTTCAAATTAGAAACATTTTAAAATTTTACAATATTAGTACAATACAAATGTCACAAAAATAGAAATTTCTTAAATAAGTTAGAAGAATTCATTGAACAACTCATTGCTAATTTTAAGTTGTTGACCCGTTTCACAATTAAATTAAAGAATATACTCTAAAATAAACGCGAACCGCACTGTCAAATAAGTCCATAGTTCCCGGGATAACCAGATAAGTCCATACTTCTTTGAGTTCTTACTCGTTATGAACGCATCAGAAAATCTATAATCTGTTGAAACCAGTGTGAAAATATGTGTTTTAAATGGGCCAATTGACTCGTCGAGTATCGCGACTCATCTCGTTTCTATAGTTTGAACCCGTTTTTCTCGGAAACTCTAAAAGTGGACTTACTCGGTTATTCCGGGATGCTACAGAATTTGCATTCGATGAAAATTCATAATTCAATTCAATAATTGTTAATACATTAACATTTTTTTAATTTGTTTGCATAGTCACTAAATTGACATCAGAAAACCGTTTTATCTAGAACCCGTATCGAATTAATTTTTCGAATGCTAATTTAAAAAAGCCACTTTTGGAGGTCTGAACGAAGATGCTACCTAAAGGTTTCATTTTGATTTGTTTCATCATTACTACTTGAATTTACAATTTTGCTTTTTTTAATACAGTTTACACATATTCTTTGTTACTTTATCGGTCAGCATACATTTACTTATAATTTCATATTTTGTAATAAAAAAGAAAACATTTTTCACTTTTATTTATTGACTATCATAAATTTTATGATCCAATATTGACATTTTTTTACAAAATTTTCTTTACTTCTATATTGAATAAAACTTATTTTACAAAACGTTTTAATTCTTTAACATGGGCTATATCATAAATTTAAAATTTTATAGACAATATTAAACAAACTTTCCATACAAACAGATACGCTATCACAATATCTATTAAAACTATAACCTGCTCTGGTATCCTGCAATATAACACACGTATCGTCGAACGGATCACACTCCCATTCTAATATTCTTCGCGTAAAATAGATTTACGAGCGCTGCTGCACTTTCAGGGCAGTCTTTTCGTCATTATTTTCGCGCATTTCTGATCGATATCTGGAAACAGCTGATTGCCCTCGTCATCGACCGCATCTACATAATCCATCGAGCAGCCCACCTTGAAGCCCGCGCGCTCCGCCTGCTTCTGTGAGGCCGCCGCCGTGAACATCGTCGACGTCGCTCTAAATCCGTATTTTTTTCCCAGATCGTTCCTGAAATGGAAGTAGCATGTAATCATAGATAGTAGTAAAGGGATATAGACATTGAATTTTAGTTAGTAAAAATCGGGAAAAAATGCAGGAGAATATCATTTATACCATTGGATGACGGATTCAACTCAGACTTTGAGATATTTTTTGGATGTAGTAATATAAGATCTCGGTAGCCAATGTCATTTGAAAAAGAATTAAAATAGAGCAAACAAGCATTCATTTGCGTTTCTAGAATTAAAAAATCTCGATCTCTTAAAAATTTTTGAAAGTTTAAAGTTGAGCAACGCAAATGCACCAAAATATGCGTTCAAACATGCAATGAATATTAGGGGTGCAACAGTGTCTTGTTGAGCAAATTAATATTTCATAACTCTAAAGAAAGTAAAAAAAATCTCGTTTTCTTTAATTTTCTTTTCTCTTTTTATGATTATTTTTATGATTTTTTAACGTTGAATGCGGTTACCGTTTAAAATATTTAGAACTTGAGTTTAATCTTAATATTAGAGTCTAATATTGCGGTTCTCTTCATATTTCTACAACTACAAACATATCCTTACAATTTAGAAAATATATATTTTGTGTACCTTGCATCGAGAATGTAATATCCAATCTTCTGGCCTCTATAAGTAGGTAAAACACTCAAACTTATCGAACTCAAATACGTGTCCACTTTGTACTGTTCATGAACGTCTACATTATGGGCCAATTTTTCGAAGAAAGCCCAGATCTTCTTGAAATTTTCAGATTTGAATCCTTGCTGTAATTATTACGAATGTTGAATAAGTATCATAAAAAATTATAGAATTTTTACAAAATAAAAGTTGTTTTATCATAAATTTTTTTCAAAATTGAAAACTTAAACAAGAAAATCAATAAAATAACGTAACAAAAAGAAATTCTACAGCTACATACGTACGAAATCAATAAATAATAAAATTACTGAAAACTGTACATTCCATGCCAATCTATACTCAATATTAAAATTAAAAAAAAAAAGAATCGCAGTATAACTAAAATTTACCTTTAATTTAGCAAAATCCTCTGCCGTGCCATCGGTCATTACAAACAACATATTAGCTCCTACTAGTTTTTCAATTTTACCATCAGCATCAAGCTGGTAACAACCCATTCCAACACCCTGGTCTAATCCGTATTCCCATACCGCTCGAAAGCCTTGAACCCCATCTGGATCTTGTTTTATTTCTGCAGACAATATAAATTTTGGAGTAAGTTTTCGATCTAATAAAAATGTTTTTGTTACTTACTTGTTGCTTTACTGAGAGGTTCTTCTGCTAAAAAATGTGTACACATAAGATCAATTGCTTCCTTTCGCCTTTCTGCAGTCAACGGAATTTCTTGTATAGAAAATTTAACGGGCTTTTGGGTTCCATCTTTCAATTTTTCATATCCATCAATGATTTTCCAAACACTTACTGGCCCAGGAGGACGTTGCCACCGCGACATGGTTTTTTATCTATAACGATAAAAATAAAATAATAAGCACTTTGTTATTCTAACTGTTTACAGAAACTTTTTTAATTTGATTCAGTTTCATATTCATCAATTAGAAAACAATTAATTTTAATAAAATAATACACAAATATTCATCAGAACTTAGTTGGACGATCTCGAAATTTCTTTCCTTAATCAGCTGCAACGGTATGAACACGCACGCACGCATACCCGATTTAACACATTTATGATGTCACTTTCAAAATACAGGAAATAATCATATTTACTGAGACGTATAATACAATGATAACACGCAGCAGTCTAGTTTTATCTATAAACGTTATCACGATGATACTTACTAAGGGATCTTATCCTTTAAAAATAATTATTATTTTATTATTGTTCTGAAGTTTGACAAATAATATGATTAAAAAATGGTTACTCAAAAAATCAGTAAATCAAATTTGTAAGAGTCATATGAAGAAAACTAAAAAGTGGCTCCCAAGTTACAGTAGATGTTCCTTTGTCCAGTAGCGGCTTCAAACTGATTCATCCTTCACATCTAATCACTAGCACAGAGAGATGAATCTTCCCTCACTATCGCCGGCGTGGTTTTCCGTGTATACAGAAATTCGTTTCCTATTGCCATATACCTCGCCCATATACATATAATACACACAATCTCTCTCTATCTCTCCCCCCCTCCCTCTCTCGCTCTCGCTCTCCCTCTCTTCCGCTCTCTATCTCTCTTTCTTTTTACTCTGCAACTTCCTTGTCAATTCTACTTTCTTCGAGGGGCAAGCCCCCTCGATTTTCCTTATTTTTCTAGATATGTTTTGTTAAAAATAACATTTCATAACGATTAGATGTATTTAAAATATAACTTTGCTCATAGCATCTTAACTTAAAAAAGATGTAAAGCTAAATACAAATGAAATAAAATAGTATAAGAATAAGTAAAAATATACCTCCCAAAGCGACAACAAAGGAATAACTAAAATTAACTGTTTTGCGAATAAAGTCGAATGAAGAACTAGAGATGTAGCATTTTACACTTATATCGTGATGGGATAAGAAGTGTAAGATATACATAGAAGATTTTTACTATGACATAAGTATGTAGACTTTTGTACTTTTTAATCAATTTATGCTAATATACAATTTTAATTAAAAGATTTCGATAGGCACCTAGTGTGTATCAAATGAATGATAATATAACTTGAATATATTTATTTATTAATTTTCTAATACATACAATAAATACTTCGCGATTAAATTAGTCTGTAAAAAGTGAATCTTACTTTAATATTATAGTTGATGACAGCAAAACTGAATGATCCAGGGTACTAAGCAGAATAGCGGACACTAAGAAACTTACGTGCAATCGTCTACCAGGCATGCTGGTTCAGGCCTCTGGCTCTGAAAACTTGAACTATGACAGCATTGCATCACGATAAGGTGATTAGCAATTTTAGAGGAAGGCCGTAGTCGTTTATAAATTACCTACAATTTTAAATTTATAGAAAAAAACGAATCTCTATTACAAAATATTTTTAACTTATTGATATTTATTAAATATAAGGAAACGCACTCATTTTACCGAAAAATGAAAAATTATTATCCAGAAATAAGAAGTACGATCAAAGTTTGAATTACTACTTTATACCGTAATAAATATTGTTTTTCTACAATACATGAAATTTTATTAATTAATTTGAAATGTAACTTTAAAAAAGTATTTTTTTGTAATTGGTTTGAAAATATAAAAAGTAGTTATTTTTATATATTCAATATATTAATAATAAAATCTATCTAAAATGATAAATTATTTGTCACGATAACAATCAATCTAAGTATTATTTCAGTGAACACATACAGAGAGCAAGAATGAAGTATCTTCATACGACTATCTATGAATACACATTAAGCTTTGAAGATAATAAGAACGTTACCTGCACGTGCACCTACTTGATATAATTAGTCTACACTGCTTCCAATCATTTCTTTGAATGATGATGAAAAGTCTTTGAACAAAATAATAGATTTATTTAAAAATAATTATAAGTAAAACAATTATAAATTTAAACGTAACATGTTTAAATTTTGTGAGCTTTATTTTACAAAAAATTTTTAAAAAATAAATCTATAAATTCGTATTATTTGCCCTGTTTACAACCTAGCTCATGTTGTTAAGATCTTTTTCCACTTTTTGATAGTTGAAAATAGGTCAAAAATTTAAAAAAACAAAATGAAACTCATCCCCGAAAATCCGTTAACTTTCAGATTACATGGTCTGCCAAATATATACAAAACTCGTAAACGCCATGAACTCTGTAATACGTCCACCGTGTCTAACATGCCAGCGTTTCGAACACCAAGCGGGTACCATTCATTAAGAACACTTAACACTTCCACCTTAACTATACTCATTAAACTCACTCGAAAGTGAAAAACAGAATTTCGACTACAAGACAAGCCTGTGAATATCAACATTAACTCCTTATTTACAAACGTCCCTATTAAGACCACTCACATCATTCTATTTTTCTTTAGAAAATACTGCAAAACTAGAGTATAAATAATATCTCTTATAAACCAACTAACTGCTTGAAATGTTTCTAATATGTTAATGATAGTTCTATAATTTGACCAGACAAACACAACAACTTCATAAGTCTTTAAATTACCCCAATACTATTTCTAAACCATAAAAATAGAAGGAAATGCAAATAGAATCCATGTGCAATTCAAATGGAACGAAACGGTAAGCTGTTTTTTCTACACTGTGCCATAAGCTACTCAGAAACTAACACCAACAAATAGATATCTACACTCCAAATATAAATCCGAAAGCATTAAACTATCAATTTCTGAATATACCGAGCTATAAAGATTGCATACACAACATACTTAAAAATATGAAAAACTACAATCTGCATCGTCAGAAAACGTGTGATCGTGAAACATGTCTAAATCTTACATAACGAAACAACATTAAAAGTAGTCTTATCTTTACTCTATGTATAAGCTATGCCGGACAAAACATCATCCGTACGATCTGTATATCCCTAGCAAAAACAAAACAAATACTAACAACCATAACGAAAAAATCCCATCAGATACCTGAAATTTATAGAATGGCATGTTCTTCTGCCAAAATTCTATTTTCTTCTAATCCATTTTAACAAACGCTGAACAGTATCTAAAACCAGTAAAACCAGTCTTTTTAGAAATCAAAAACTATAAAAATTATCTAAACGGAAACAATATATATTACAACTCTGTTTTGTAATCTTCCCATTTTTTAATTTGATTGACCAATCAAGTTACAGATGCCTAGAAGGCATTTTTAGTTAATATAATCTAATATTTAATTTTTCTGTTCAATTTGAATTGCATTTGATTAAAAATAAGTTATAAAATAATAGATGCTAAAGATAAGTAATGAAAAGTAACTAAGAGGGCTGTGCCCCCTCCGCGATGAGTGAAGCTACATGTGACAGTTCGACTCTATGTGTCTAAATTTCGTTTTTGCATATAAAGCATAATCACACTGCTAAGTTAATAATTTTTAAATCTATGTACGTACAGCTTTCAAACAAAATTTGAAGAGCCGAAACTATTTGTTAGATTTGTGTATTTAAAATTATTGTTTTTAGTCGTACGTTAGAAATTGTTTGTTCTGATGTAGCTCAAAATCATCAGTAATTGATTATTTTAAAAAACTGCTAAATAGAGAAAGTCATTTTGATATATTAAAAAAGGAATAAGTTTTTTCTCAAAGTCAAATAGTATTGAGTTATTAGCAAAAATCAATGCAAATGTAAAAGCTCAAAATAGTTTTTATATAGTTCTAGCTCATCGGGAATCGATTATACAAAAAATGTTAAAGGAAAAGTTTATTATTAGCTACAAATTTCGTACTCAACATTTTGTTGTAAAATCGAAACCCACCAAGTAATAACAAAGAAACGACTATTTTTAGTTTTCAGCTGTACTTTTGCTTTTTTAAAGAGAAAATTTTATAACGATGAAATTGTTATAGGCCAAAATTACAATCAATTTCAATCTTTTGAACATCTCTGGAATCGAAATATTCAACTTTAAAAAAATGTATGTATATGTATGTATACTTATTAGTAAATAAGATTTTACTAACCAACCTAATGTTGTATGCAATATTCGGAACTTTAAGACCAAAAAACACGTTCTTTTGAAGGAACAAAGATGCAAAAAAATGTACACATTAATATCTACATTGCCTAACTATCGACCATATAAAAAACAAGTGTAAACAAGATATGTAAAAATATTAGATATTACTTTATTTATACGATAAAAGAACTTTATACAAAGTTTCGTTTTTAATGACATTATGGTATTAATTAATTTAGATTAAAGACCTCTGTAAGAAAGAATTTTGCTAAATCAATCAGCAGCATTTTTTACCGTTATTAAAAATATTACTCGTATCAACAAAATTTTCAGTATAAAAAAGAAGAATTTTGATTAGTTTTAGCAGAGGCCTGTGATAGCTTCGAATTTTATTTTTAAACATCTTTATGCATGCTCGAATTCCTTTTTTCTAAAATAGATTTTTCTAAACATAGAATCAATGCGGCAATTACAATAATTTGTGGTAAAACTTTCGTTCCTATCTGTCAAAATTTTGCAGTTTTTATAGATTAAATTGAAAGTATTTGAGATGTAACCATTTTTGTTATGACGAAAATATAAAGCGTTCCGGACTTTTTATTTACTATTATGACCTGAGCACTCAAGCAGAAAAATAGTATATATTTATCAAAAAAATTATAGTTTATCAAATATTATGAAAAATAGCGAAATGGGATTACTTTGTATAACCTTTCATATTTTTATGGCATTTTCAGAACTACTTACAGATTTTGATACATATTACATAGCGCCTAATAAACACTTGTAATTTGTTAATCTTTGTTTTTTATTAATTATTTCTATATGATTAATAAATATTATTATGGGCACAATATTTATTTCTTAAAACAACTTCGCTTATTAACTTTAATAGATTTTTATAGAAATAGTTTTATGGTTTTTCACAGAACGTTGTTCTTTAAATATTATGTTGATAGTTATTATTTATTAACACTTCATTTTGCATAATATCATTTCAGTAGTTTTATATGATTTTTAAATATTTTCATAATTTTTCATGATTTGTTACATATAACTCTTAATAAGTTTTCACAATATCCCGACTGAAAAACTTACCTAATATCTTAACTAATATATCATGCCAAAATCTCACATGAGGGAAAATGAAGTCTCACGAGCATTATGAAAATTTTAAATTATGCACGCATTGAGAACAAATTTTATGTCCCAATATAAAGAGATATCAGAACAAGGAAAACCTTGTCAATTTACGGTTAAACGGTTATTGAATGATAAAACATCCTGACCTTATATATACTCTTAACGTTTCGATGTGTTCAAAGCTTATTGGTTAGCGCTGGTATCAACTGATCGGTAGATTTTGTTCACAGGTTTCCGTTTACTACCGCTACTCCACGCACCACCGAAACTCCCTTGAACACATTGGAGCACCAAGAGTATGTATAAGGTTGGGAGTCTTATCCATTCGAGTAACTCATTACGAAACGCGAGAATGGCAAGGCTTACCTTGCTCTTGATATCCTTTTATATAAGAAACTAAAATTTTTCCTCAATTCATGCGTAATTTAAATTTTCTTTAAGACAGTTTTCACCTGAGATTTTTCAGTAGTTAACTGCTTTGTGTTATAGTATATTATCCACTTAGGAGCGAATGAGTTGGCCAGTCCATTAAACGTGTAAATTGACATCCATGGTGCGTACATTATTTTTGACAGCAACGGGTGAAAAATACTAGATTTCTGTTCTTGCGCCGGGAGGAGGCTTTCAGCCCAATGTCGCGAAAATACTTTATTTAATGGAATAATAAATTAAATTTGAGGACGCTGAGTGCTAAATAAATAGCATCGATTTTCCTGCATATTGATTATATTTTATCACGAGAACAAAATAAAGTTTGTATTGGTTACTTTAAAATATAAACCGTTATATTATACATTAATATTGGCAGGTATTTTTTTAAATTTATTTTAATAATATATTTTATTAATTTAAAAAGATGTATGCTAGTTTACGGCAACGTTCAATACAAAGTAAAATGTAATGTAAACTTTTCAAGCCATGTGAACTTCTAAGTTAAAACGTACAGCAATTCTACAATATAAACTACTTTATTATTTTGTAAATGGTATAATAAAATAATGTTTGCACTTGAAAGTATTGTTTTAACAATAAATTATATTTCTTCATTTATTTAAAAAACAAGTAAAAAGTACAAATGCAAAAGTATACTTAAAAATCATAGTGCAAGGCGATACATTAAAATGATCAAGAATCAACCTTTGATCTTACAGTAGTTGTTAACATTATTTTCAAATAAAACACTGCGCGTTCTTTCAGTATCATAAAATCCTAAATTTAATGTAAAATTAAAAGTAAGAGTAGGCGAACGGAAAGTTACACGGTAATGAGGCTGCTGGCCGAATTACTACTCCAACTTCTTGATCATAAGTTTCATGTCCGGTGCCTCAATGTCCGGGTAAGCCGGCGTGCCGTCTTTCTTCAGAATGTTCGCATAATACTGCATGTGTGCTACTTTGAATCCGGCGCGCTCAGCCAGAATCTGGGATGCAGGCGTCGTGAACGTCGACGCTGTAGCCTTGATGTTATAATACCTCCCAATCTCCGTCCTGAAATGTTCAAGCAAACCAAAAATTTAATTTTTGATACTCACTTTACTTTTAATCACTTTTTAATTAATAGGTTTCTGTTAAAAAAATTCTATCATTCATTTGAATCTATACAATAATTTGCAGGATAATTAAAAATAGAAGGAATAAATGATGATTTCATTTAAAAACTGGTGCTAATTTGTTTCCTTAGTTTCCTCACACTTAATGTAGTATACTACAAAAATAAATTATTTATCTCAAAAAGACATTTCTTTACAAGATAGTTCCACAATGAAATATTCATATATTTTCTCTATATTTTACTTCCTCAAAGAGGAAGCTTTGTAATGGTGAAAATTTTTTGAAAGTGTGTGTGTGTGTGCGTGTGTGCGTGCGTGCGTGCGTGCGTGCGTGCGTGCGTGTGTGTGTGTGTGTACTTTTGAACAAATTGACCGTTTTTCATGGGACAAAGCTTATTCTCTTCGTTTCGGAGGAGAATAGAGATAGCTTAACCTATTTTTTCATTTTTCGTTTTTCTTTT
>JAYJLV010079240.1:0-14516 GCA_036873485.1 Torymus texanus
ACACACACACACACACACACACACACACACACACACACACACACACACACACACATACACACACACACACACACACAATAAATAAATAAATACATTTTCGAATTATTCATTCGCACCTGTAGTCAGAATGTGAACTAAATGTTTTCCATTATTATTTATAACTACATATGTTGAATCTCTTTGATAACAAACTGCTGTGAAAATAGGCGATTTCTTCTATGATATTCTTGAATAATTTTCCTTGAAAAGTTCTATTGTAAATGACAGCTGAGTTTAGCTTACACATTATCTTGTCGCATCTATCTTCAGTCACCTACTCAAGAAGCTCACCTGCCCCGAGCCGTAAATAAGCCAAACAAGCCGTAAATATGCACCCATCCATATACCAATACAGGCAATAAATCTATTACAGATGTTCTCAATGATCTGTACGAGCACGGGGCGCAACGAGCGTAAGAAGAATACCAGGAGCTAATTCGTCCTCTCGTATTCGCTTGGATGACCGATTAATGAAGCTCGACAATGATATATGTAAATGGGCTGGTAATGCCTGGCCAGGAGAGATATTCGTAACGACAATCGTAACAATGTACGATGCCGTCGTCGCTACCACGTGACGGCGTGTCTGTCGGCGCGCGTTCGACCGCGTCAATCACGCGAGTGAAATTATACCGATGCGCGCCTGATCGGGACGCCGATTCGAAAGAGGGAGAGGGAAGGCGAGCGAGGAGCAAGGGGTCGAAAGGGGGAGTTTTCTCTTTCTGCTTGGCCGCGGGGTCGAGGAACCCGACAGACAAACTCAGAGAGAGAGGGAGAGAGAGAGACAGAAGCACAAGCTTGCAAGCTTGCAACGCTTGTCTGGCTTTAACGACGAAAGCACGCGTGCGCCGCTCTCTATCTGAATTGCTGAATTTTATGACGCTGTGAAAGGATGCGTTTTTCCGCTGGAATCGACACTGTAATCGTTGGTTATTTCTGGAAGGTCTGGATAGCGGGGTACGTTTTACAAAGTCGAAAATCGATCATCTATGGAAACATTACATTGTGGCGTCAATTTATTTTTACCCTATCGTGGGCCAATCAAATTTTACATGTCCATTTCAAATCGACCAATCACAATCATTAGAGGTGACAATCTCAAGTTCATCTCTTTTTTATGTAGGACTAAACACTACTTTTAACATCCATTTATTATTCGTTTATTTCACATTTGCTGAACTATTTAAATATTTCTTAAAATTATAAATATTATACATTAATTAGATATTCTTGTCGATATCTACATAACGAATAAAATACAATTCTTTTCAATCAAAATGTATGCGTGACTTTAAAGACTTCAAGTAAAATCCATTTAGCTTGAAATACTTTAGCGTTGATATTTCATAAATGTATCAAAAGTAGCCAAAAATAACAGAACCTACTTCCAATTTATAAACTGGTTATTCAAGTTTTCATTTCCTTCAATAATTTGTTTATTTAACGGTATATTTGACGAATAAAAGTTAAAGTATTAAAAAATGTTCAAATCATATATAAACTGAAAAAAACTTAGCATCACAATAGCTATATATAAAAATTCGAATGCTATAAATTGGTCAATGTAGCTTTATACTCGATTAGTATTGAAGCAAGTAACTGTATCCCAACTAAATTTAGCATATTCAGTTGATCTAGTAAGTCTTTTTGTTTAACTTTAAACTATTTTGGCTGCAATTACTGAAATATATAAAGCTGACGCAGTTTTGGGTCAAAATTGAATGCGGTTGTATATAATATAGCAAGGATTGTTTATTGTTTATTGCGAGCAGCATTTGAATAACATATGTTTGAATAAGCTATATAAATCGCTGATATGACTGGTAAGATGAATACCGATTTATTTGGGTACGTAACACAGCTATACAACATTTTCGTAGGGACAGCGACGGTTTTGCAAAATGTCGACAACTACAATATCGATGTCATATTCATAAGCTATTTACAGTCTATAAATATTACATTTCGATACAAATGTGAAAAACAGACAGGTTCTCAGGCAGGTGTAGTTTAGCGAAGGTTTGCCATAGTCACACAAGTTCAGTAAAGATAAGGGTAGCGTGCACGAAGTAGAAGAATTTGCGCATGCGCCTTCTTTCTTGCACGCGCCTGTGTCACGCCCGCTTCCCTTGGCGACAAATTTTATATTCGACGTCCACGAAAACCTCGTTGCGTTTCGCCACCGCAAGAAGATTTTTCATATATTTTGTAAACATGCTAAAAACTAATAAACAGATTAAATTTCTAATTATAGTACATCTTCTACCAAAGAAACAAATTGATAACATCTTCGATGTTCGATGAGTTGCGTGTGTGTGTGTGTATATATATATATATATATATATATATATATATATATATATGTTTTGCATTTGAAAGAATCACTTCCGGTTATATTTTTATATAACTTCGAAAATGTCAAAAATTGTTATAATTTGTTTCTAGTTTAAAAGTTTGAAAGAATATTTTCAAAAGCTGAAAATGTTACTTCTTTTCAAATTCACCAGTACAATAAGTAGTTATCGTCACTGCCGAAAATAGACAGCGAATCCTGAAGGTGAAGGAAAAGGACTAGTAAGTCAAGAAAAAATATAGTTACTGAGATACATAAAGTTGGGAAACCATTGCCACGGTGGCGCGTGAGGGCCATTAAATCGTAGGATCAATGCTACTGCGTCGGCTGATAATGTTGTATATGGCTGCGTGTGCTCGCGCGTTCCTGCACTGTATCGGGGTGTCGGAGGGTTACAAAGCAGGTCAAGCAGGTGTTCACGCGAGTGAGTACGTTCGTAAGTGTGCGCGCACGCACGTGTTCCGCAAATTCGGTTCCCGCCGCTCCGAACGCTCGCGCGAAAACCTCAGCTCTGCTGTATGGCGTCACCGCCCTCGGCGTGCATGGCACAGGCTGCACGGCCAACTTAAATAGCCATTGATCGCTCCTTTGAACGGACAATAGTTAATCGTCCGCGTTAGCAGTAATTACCGTAGCCCCTATTGCATGTATGGCGATACATAATCGTACAATATAAAGATCTCCCATTCGTGTTTATTTATTGTTTAAATTAAACATAATTAATTATACTCCAAATATTTATTATTCCTTATAACTGAATGATATTTTATTTAAAAACCAAAAAATTTATCGTGGAAATGTCGTTAACGGTTAAAATGTATCAATAACAATGTTTATAGGAAACCAGACTATATTTGTAAAAGAAAACGGGTGATAGCAACGGAAACACGCTCGTCTGTCGTGCCAGTGTTTTAATCAATTTGTACTAACATCAACCAACTCGAAGTAATCTGAAAGACAAGTAAATACTCACGCGATGCCCTATACGGTGACGTGATACTACGTATAGTTATCATAACTCAAAAAAAAAATGATGTCATTTGAAGGCAAACGCATGCGCCTGCCGAGTATACGGGCAGGGCCGAAAAAAAATTGTCCGATTCCCGGTGGTGTTTATAGACTTGCGTTCTGCGTCGCAACGCCCTGGTGCGCATATTGGCCTCGGCTGTTATTACGAAGGCGAGAAGACAAAGTGTACACCAATGTACAGTGCGTGCAGTTTCGCCTAAATTTTTTTGAAGGCCCGCGTACATTTCACTGATCAAAGAAACTTTTTCATCCGAAAAACAAATATTGTAGTTTTAATATTTTTATGTCATAGGTAATCTGGCTATTACTATATACGTATACGTATGCTCGTTTGTTGGATTACACGTTTTTAGACGTAATGTATTTCGTAAATTTCTGACTGTGGTGAAAGTTTATTTTGCACTCAGTTTTCCTCGTTTGGTCAATGATCTATGCACCGCGTGCAAAGCTTATTTACTTTAATAATAATCTAGTTAAAGCAAGATAGTTCGTAATGGGGCATAGTTGTCTTTTATTAGAAATTTTCAATACTTTATGACTTTACATACTCTGTAATGACCACGTGCCGCATATATAATAATACGTGCGGATAAAACACTCGCGGGTATAGAGTGAGAGAGCGCGAGAGAGAGAGGGAGAGAGAGAGCGCGAGAGAACGCGCGCAGTGCTCGCGCGTGCGTCGACTTCACAATGTGATCTGTTACGCAAGGCTGGCCTGAGAAAGTGTTACGTTCAAGCCAGCTCGCGTGGGTCAATACGAAAGGCCCTCCTTGCGTTTGGACGCACAGGGTCAGTACTCTTGCGACCGAAATTTTCAACACGTGCGCACTCACCTATCGTCGCACATTAAATAGATTTAATGCTGCTCTTTTGCCATCTTATTGGTTAGGATACAAAGCAAGGCCAAGTGCGATTAGCAGTTAAAAGATACGTCAAAATAATAAACGTATACTTTAAATACATAATAAGATGTTATCATGAATGACAAATAGCAAGCCTTTAAGGAACTTACTCGAATTTACGATTCCTCGTACATAATTTTTAGATTTTTCAGATATATACTGTATGTATTCGCGAATTAATGAATATTTGCAAACAATTTTGTACATTTAGTTCAATCTACAAATTCATCTGTTATATAGTAGATGCGGTGATGTCGCAACTCTCATGACATATATAGTGAATATATGAATCACAATCCGGCGCTTTCCTGGAACTACAATATCTTTTTCCGTCTACAGAAAACGACGAGTGATTCAAGGCTTAAATAACCTGCCTGAGTAATTTACTTTTTATTATAAGCTTCTTGAGAAAATTTCACTGCACATCTTTCGCAGATTAGATAATTCTTATTATTGATCTTAATGCAGTGTTCTTTTTACAGTTACAATCGTATCGGAATACTCGACTAATACAATGTACATGCGTTCTTCTGGAAAAGTTCAATGTTAAGTTTAGTGTTCGTGTTTATCTTGTATTTATTCATTTTTACAAAAGAAGGTACGCCTCAATTTCAGCTCGTTTCGCACTAATAAACATGATAAGAGGCTCGATCTAGCAAACGTTCTGCGATGAACTCATGAAGACTTAGGGCCCTTTGTCTCGTATAATAACCTATAGTTACGATAAATTATAATTGATTTTTGGTTTTTATTGAATTAAACTTTAATAATCGTACAAGAGACGCGAGTTTATTAGTCTTTCTGGCTTATATATAGCTCTTTTTTATTAGAAGTTGAATTTTATGAATAATTAAGTGATAAAGATTATGTTCAACTTGCAATCATGCAAGAAAGTAAAAAACTTTGTTTTGCAAAGCTCTGAGAAGTTCTACGGTTTAAATGTAAATCCGATCATTCTTATAAATGGCTGACTACGTATAATCTCTCTCCACTGTGTGAAACCTATATACATCGTAAATTTGAAATACGTTGATAAAACTGTTTCACGCTACAAGTTACCTTAGACTTTTATGTAAGATAATTTTTGTTCTTCAATATTATTATACCATGACTGATGTCATACAGCAGTAAAAAATGTTATTTTTAAGGTAATAAAAATAAGGAAAGCTATAAGAAAATTATCGTAAACTAAAGTGTAAAAAAGGCAAAGGAATGCACTTAGCAAGTGTTTGAAGATGCTCCTGACTGCGATTATCGGCACAAAGAACCAGATCCCATTCAGCCCTGCACTTGAAAGCGGAGGGTTGCAGCCGCAGGAAGGACACTGGTGCAGAGCATTAGCCAAGTGCGCGGAGGGGATGAAAGCGCGCAGGACTCCGACGTGCACTGGTCTATACAGCCGGCACCTCAGCGGGGATGAGGCTGGGCATTCATGCGCGCGCGCTTGCCGCACACGCGCGCGTATACGGCTACGTAAACTCGAGAGCGCGCGCCCCTCCAGCTCCTGCCGGCAGTACAGGAGGAGAACGGCACGGAGGCCCCGAGGCGCGCGCGCGCGCACGAGTGGGACAGAGAAAACTGCGCGGCAACCGCGAGTCTGACGGCAGGCACATCGGCAGTATCGAACCGGCGCCTCGCCCGCCAACACGCCTCGCACTCCCAGCCGACGCGCACGCGACTCTCTGTGTACTCTTCTGCCCGCTCCGGCCCGAGCCTCCTCCAGTCTGTGCTTCCCCAGTTCGGCAATTACCGCGAGAGGCTGCAGCCCTAGAGTGCATGCGGGCGCATGTGTGTGTATGTGCGAGCGCATTCGGATCGATCGGCAAGCGACCTGCCCGGTCCTCGAAAGCTCACGAGGTGATCGAGATAGAAAACCGCCAGCGGGTACGTAGGCAGCGGGGGATTGGCTCGCCAGCGGCCGGTCAATATGCCGAGGGCCGAGCCCGCTGAGTCACGCAGCACGCAGCAGGCCAAGGGCTCGAGATCCTTATCGGCGATCGGCGGCCGGCGCGACTCGTGATTGCCGACATGTCACGGCGACAGAGCGACGCCGGCGGCAGTCCACGTGCGCGCCAGCAGCTGCGCGACCGCGTCAGCTTCTTCGAGCGGTTCTCCTCGCCCACGGGCCAGCGGCAGCCCCGCTCGGCCAGCAGCGAGGACCTGCTGGACGAGGGACCGCTCGTGCGCGGCCCGTCCTCGAGGGCCAGCGACTCCTCCTTCGAGGAGAGCTACGAGCGGCTGGTCGAGGAGGGCGAATACGGCGGGGCCAAGCTCGTCAAGTTCGAGAAGATCACGGTGAAGAAGAGCGTGCGGGAGCTGACGCTCTCCTCCTTCAGGTGCGGCCCTCATTCCGAGCCACTTTGCGCCTTGGTCTTTGCCCGGTATTTTTAAATGGGCGGGCGAGGACCAAGGCTGAAAGTGGACTGGGCAGAGGGTGAGATGTAAAAATGTCGAATCTTTGGATGTAGCGCTACCAGCAGCGATGGCACGTCGAGACACGTGCTCCAGGGCCTCACGGAGGCGAGTCGTACTCCCAGTGAGGAGCACGCCCTCGAGGACTCGGCGTACCAGAGTCACAGCCACGGCATGCTGGGCAGCAAGTCCAGCTCCAATGCGTCCTTCGCCAGGTTCCCCTCGGAGGAGAGCCTAGGGCCGACGTCCACGAGTCCCATGGAGGACAAAGCCTCCACTGAATGGTACACCGAGTACCGGAACAAGAGCTTCCAGGGTGCCGGCAAGAAGATTGAGTACGTGCGCAGCAGGAGTCAGTTTGACGCTCACATTGCCGTCATCAAAGGTATAGAAGATTTTCGCCAGTTACTTCTTGTATAAAAACATTTTTCTCCCCAAATCACTGATAACTTTCGCCTGAGTCCGCCTCGATTTGCGAGTTAAACGAAGGATTTTTATGGCAGTACTCCCAAAAACATCCTACCCGCAGAACGTTGTTAAATAATCAGTCTAGAAAATTCGCAAATAACATAAAGTTTATTGGTACACGTATATGTTATCGCAGAGAAAGAATTTCTTATTGTGTTATATACTGGATTTATCACGCGATGACTTTGTCAAAGTTAATTGCAAAAATATTATACTTCCCTACTTTATTGCAATAGACCACATGATCAACCTTTTCATTGAAGGAAACTAAACACAACAAAATAAAGATTTTGTTAACTTATACTTTATACTAGAAAATATCAAGTAAAATGTAAAATTAATATTTTAAAGCTCTGTGAACGGTAAAGTTTATCTAAAAATAAATAATGAACTTGGTTGGTAATAGAATCTAAATATAGACTGAAAGATTACGATAAATGCTACATTTACAGTTGTAAATATTAAAAAGGACTGAGATATTTTTATTTAAACATCACATTAGAATAAAGAGAAAAACTACATTTGTTAGAATCCTATCATAAAAATCCTGTGTTAAATAGAATGATTGCATAATTGGATCCATAATCAGATGACGTGAGCACTGAATGTCTACGTTGTTTTAGACTTGATAATTTCGAATGATATAATGGTAAAAGATTTCAGAGGTTATAGCAAAACAAAGTTATTACCTTATTTGAATTTCATGAGTACTAGAAAGTAAAGAAGACTACTCGAAAATGCCAATTTCTCTTAGCAAAATCATGCTAATAGGTAGCCCGATGACGTTGTACGGATTGTATTGGTTCAAGGCCAACGTTGTTCCTGACTTCTTTCCTTGCATTAAATGTGTTTTTCTATTTCGGTTCGCTTGCGTGTTTACTTCGCTACTTTATAGTTTCCCCTAAGTTATTTTGTTTTATAATATTTTTCAAATAAACCGCAGCTTATATTTTCTTGTAAAAATAAAATAGATTATAAAATTATAAAAACCTTCAAATCCAATGCTATATGAATGTTATTTGACAGATTCAAATACAATGAATGGAGTACAGAGAAAATTGTTAATAAAAACAAAATTTTACCGATTAGTAAAAAAATCTATTTCCGGTGGTAGTAAAACTTCAGAGAATAGACTTATTTTCTACTACTCATCTAATTGGCGGTCAAATTTCTCAACGAGGCTTGACTAGTTATTTATCAGCTCTTTTTTAGCCTTCATTTTTATTTCTAGAAATCGTTATCACCACTGATTATGTTAAGAGTGTTTATACCACGACTGCGAGCCAACGTGTAAATCTTAAAGTAAATAAAAGTGCCCTGTCTTTCAGCGGCTTTGATCCATCAGACAAATTGCACCATCAAGTATGTTCTTGATGCGAATCACTTGTTAATGGACGTCTCCTTCTTCTATGTGAAAAATCAATGATTACTGGTGAACAACAACTTTAATCGATAAATCCCTAACCTTCGATCATTCACTGCTTCTGACACGGAGGCTGGTTTCCCGTCATTGTACTTTCTCTTTCTTTTGCAAAAGGCTCACTTGTAGAACACAGCATCTCGATCGTTCGTACATATTGTAATATATTCTTTGCGGTCAATGGTCATGCGTAAGCTATGTGTAGTAAATGTGTGAAGGGCTTTATTTATTGATAAAGGGGAACACGTCCCACATATAGAATGTCTACGTAGATGTATAAGTGCTTATCAAGTGAGTGGATGGTAAAAATAGCAAAGTCTCACGTTATTTTATTGTAACTGATATCTTTAAATGATAAATTAAAATCGACATGCACTGTAGTAATATAATCAAGCGTGTATTCATTAAAACAATTTCTATCAATAAATTCCATTTCATAAAGTTTAGAAGCTCAAATAATTTTCATTTTTATGCGATCGTCCATAACTAATTGAAGTCAGATAAATACCTACAGGTTGGACTTCTTGCTTTTACCGCTTGGAATACAGACTTGAAGGAAAACAGATAATGTCAGCGAGGGGGGGGGGGGGTATAGGGGAAGGTTTTTGAATGAACGCAATAGGGCAAAGGTTCACGCACGTAGCTCGTGCCGTAGCTTTTGTCGCAAGTACGGGAAGGGGACAAAAGACATAACGACTATTTCCTACAGAATATTCTACTCTGCCAAGTGAAACGTACACGGCGGGCAATCAATACTCTTCCATTGGCATCAGCTGTGAGAATCCCGTGTATGAAATTGCTACTACCTATCTGAACAATGGAACTTAAACTGAGTTACGAAAGCCAATCAAACGTATAAAAATCTTGTCAGTAAAGAAATCAATAATTTAGAAATTCTACCTACATAATAACCTAGTCAAATCAACAAAAATTATTTACAAGTGTCTTAAAAAACTATAAAGAATTCATGAAGTTGTATATGCTTTATCCATTTAAATATTGTTCATACTTTTGCCGAATTCTTTTTGAATTTTAACTTTTCATAATACTCTTAATAGCATTCTTCAGCCATCGAAATGCATTGACTAGTTAATGTATCAGCTTACATAATTAATTCTTACAAAATATTCTTTATTTCAGACGTCATCTCAAAATTTGAATAGTTCATTTTACAAATTTCCTTCCTAATTTGTAAACCGGTATTTTCTTTAATTACAACAATTAATCTTAGTAAGTATATTGATTTCAATTCAATTTACTCATTGATAAGAGTGCTTGTAATGCAGCGTGAAAATAGCAAAACTCATTATGTACCACTCTGCAATATTTATTTCTTATAAACACTCCACAGTTAAATGGTTAAAACCGGTACTGTTTTAATCGCGCGCGTACAAACACTCAATTCTAAACGCAACGTTCTAAAGACCGGAACGACGCCGTTCCTCCCTAACTCAGCATAATTTCGCAAGAATTTACAATGGCTTAATCAGTCCACTGATAATATGCTGTTCAGCATACAAGCGAAATTTTCAAAGCGATAACATATCCCTTTGGAAAGACGACAAGAATGACATGCGAGAGAATCTGAATCGGTTTCCGGCCTCCTACTTAGTAGCACGCGGTCATCAGCGATTACAAGATTTTCGGGCATAATAGCTTGACCGCGTATACGCGATTCTGCATGCCGTGCATTTCCTCTCAAGAGCCACGTCAGCTGATGTGCGTCTTACGCTAGGCACGTGCAAGTCATACGTATGTGTGTGTGTGTGTGTGTGTGTGTGTGTGTGCATGCACGCCTATATAATGCTTAAGGGTCGCCCGACATGCCGAAACATGCGATATTCACCTCCATCCACAAGCTACTACTGACGTTAATTAACGAGTAATTACGAAACAATTTTGCGCGCAAATATAGCCGCTGCAGTGGTATGTGTGAGCTCATCTCGATGCAGCATGCGAAAGACATCGCGCGACAGGTGCATCTCCCCGTGCATGTCTTCGTTAGAAATTATTTCTTCGAAGCCAGCTGACTATTTTGGCTGGCCTTTTTTACGGGGATTTTGGGGGTCAATGATATAAGATTGCAGAAATCGAGATCGTATTTGAATTCTATTTCAAAGAACTTATCAAGTTGTGGCAATTTTTAACATATATCTTGAATGCGTTCAAATCTGTTTTTCGAAAGACGCGTAAGAAGGAAATTTTTTAGGTTATGTAATTCTGGCCATTGGTGACAAGGCTTTATTTTACGAATCTGTAAAATTTTATTAAAACATAGATGTATATTGTAGAAATTGCAGGTATACTCATTAACAAAAAATTGATAGAATTTTATAAATATTTTTTTCATCAATATTTTGATTTAAATTTATGACCTAAAATTTTCCATAAACATATCCATCAAATTCAATCAATTCATATCAAAGTGTATAATCAAAGTTTCAGTATTAATCACTACTAATTTAAAAAAATAAAAACAATTAATTGTAATATTTTAGTATTTGTAAAATATCTTTTAAAATTTCAATTGAAAAATTATCGTCAGTTATTAATAGCGGTATTTGGAACTTCGAACAATTGGATAATTGTAATATTTAAAGTAGCATATTAAATAATTGTGTCACACACAGTTGCTTAAAATAAACAATTTAAAATCAATCAATTATAAGAATTTTTACATTTTTAAGCATACAATATTATCCTAATTATTGGTTATTAACGTCTTTCTCCGAAAATGTTGTTCACCATCATTACAGTTTCCTCTGTGAGAATTCAATAGTGCTTGCAAAAAGAAATGAATTTTTGTTGTTTGATATAATCGGTATGAACGTAAAACAAAACTTGAGAGAAGTATATGTATTTATAGCTTCGAATGCGTCACATGAGGATCAAAAGATATAATCGCGTCGCGAGCCTGTAGAAGCCAATGTTTTCTTTTCTACACACTGCGTCCTCCCGTCTCTGTAATTAATATGCCTGGGCAGTGTTTTGGTGGCGGTGGCAAGGTCGTCTGCTTCGGAAACTCTACGCTCCAGCCGGCTATCGTGCGCGCGCGCGCATTGGTTAATTGTATTTGAAACTGGTGAATGAATCTACGACGCTGATGAGCGAATGTCTGGTAGGGCAGGGACGCGTATGAGAAATGTTCAGCGTTCTCGTGTATTGACTGCCGCGGATGCACATACGGTAGCGCCGAGATCTAAAGTCGCACCGGATTATCTTTCTGCGCGTGACCCACTTTACGGAGCGGGAATATAACACGCGCGAGCCGACCGCAAAGCGCATGCGCCGCGGGTCAGCGGTAAATATACGTCACTTTGACAAAAAACTTTGTCGCGCGAGCGCATGACAAGGTGAAAATTAAAAATGCAACGGTTCCAAGAACTAGCGACACGTTGACATTTCTATAAAAAGAGTTTTATGCGTTTTACGTGTTGGCGAAGAAGAATTAAAATACGCAATTATGATTCAAACTGAAAGTAACGATTTCTTGAAGTGGTTCTATGTGAGTTTAGGTACATGTAATATTTTCTAATGAATTGTTCTCCATATTGCATGGAGAAATGATATTGTATATAAGAGAAAAGTATTACAAGTAACGGAAAAAAATGTTTAACAAAATTTGGAGTGCTTATGAATTATTCAACATTCGACTCATTTTTATCGTTGTAAAATTTCGTAAAAAGGTACAATGGAACAAGTAAATATTTATTATGTTCTGTTCAAATCTGACGGTGTGAATTCGTTGAATTCCGTTACCTAAATGGCTGTAACTTTGTAATGCAAAATAAAAAATCCTCAAATTGTGGATGTGTATTTGATAAGTAAAAAAATGTCTTAAAAAGTTTTTCTGTTACTCAAAATACTTGTACAAAATATCATTTCTCAGCATACTATATGGGAACAATTAATTGAAAAATATTTTATATATAAGCCTACATAATCCTGTAGAACCATTTTTCTGGCCAATACTGTATTTTGCATAAAAAAATATTCATTTTATGCGATGGAGAAAATTATTTAATTGTAATATGTGTTATTGAAGCATGATGTTGCTTATTGTCCCGATAGGCACCCGCAGTGCGGGAAAAAACACTAAATACGTAACACACTATCGATTTGAATTGGTCTGAAAGTCCGGACAGCTGAAATTTAATCTGAAAAGAATCCGGCAGTCGACATCAGCTGGTATCAAGTAAGCGCTGGTAAAATAAGAAACTACACGAAGGTCATCGCAGCTACACCATGCGCGTATCTTGAAATCCTGGTCCTATTATGTAAGTCAAGAGCAGAGTCCGCAGCAGCGACTGCGGCTAGAGGAGAAAGAGAGGGGAAACGCGCTCCCCTGATCTGTGCGGCTGCTCGTCTCCGCCTGTGACCTCATCCTCAAGAACTTGTCCCACTTTGCAGCAGCAGCCGCCGCCTTCTCCTCCATATCCGAGAGCACGGCAGACGCGCGACTGGTTCGCCCTACCGCTCCAGCGGTCGCTATGCGTCTTTTTTCATCGCGGTGCGGTGTGACTTTTTCGCCGCGTCGTCTCGTCCCTTCCTACACGATCACCGCACGCGCGTATTTTCGACACTTAATCTTAATTAGCGGCTGCGCGGCGCTGACGCAAGATGTGTGTATAGCCTCTTCTTTTTTCATTGCTTTACAGCTTGTGCGTGGGATGCGCCGCTGCGTGTTAACGCGAACTTCAGGGAATTCCCGGACATTCGACGCAGACTTTTTATATTGAATATACCGCTTGCCGAGAGATATAAAAGAAGAGTGACGCCGATATAAAATCGCTTATATGTTATGTTGGAGAATCGAAAATAAACTACTAAATTTGTGTGACATTCTAAGGTATATTTTTAACATAATTTACAGAAGTTTTTCAAAAAAAATCCTATAAAGTTTATTAAATGTTTATATCGGTGTTCTCTACGGAAACTAGCAGGGTACGTATAGCATCCTCATGCAGACTAGCAGATTTTGCAACGAGTATTATTCATGACTTCGCGCCGAATACAAGTACAATTTCCGAGATTGTGACGAAAAGTAGCAGAACTCGTGAGTTTGCAACAAAAAGTTTGGGGCGAAAACTAACACCTCAGGCGTGACTGCGCTAATTTTCTAACGCGAATAAATACTTATTATTTCTCTTTCATAAATCAAAGCCATTATTTTTTCTTGTTTATATTTTGGAAAAATTCGTAATGAATACAAAGAAACCCATGATTTTTCACTGTTGTACTCTTAACCATTCTAAAACTCTCAGATGTTCGTAGTAACGTCGATATCATCGGTGACTATGTACACTGGACAGTGAAAATTATTAAATTCTATTTGATTCCTGTTTCAACTATGTTAAAAGGGTAGTCGAGGTCCGATTACAAAATTCGATTGCCTAATCGGGTCAAACAGGACATTTAGTCGTTGATTTTTTATTCGACGGTGGACCCTTTCAGAAAGAGAGCGAGTTCATCTTGCGTGCTAGCAAAGTAGTATAGCTTAGGTGATTTCTTATTCCACTGTTTAATCTCAGCGCCACAATATCCGTACGTCGACTGACTATATATTCTATACATTCTATATATTCTATAGATTCTATAACAATAAACATCATTGGTTAAATAATTATAAGTTGTGTACTACTACAAGGGCATAAATTATTAATGCATAAAGAGCTAAATTTTAGTTGTAATGTAATGGCGTTTATATTTTTTGGAACAAGAATAGAGTAGAGTTCCGCCCAAAATGGGCTACCACGGGTTTCTCGCATTTGACGATATGTGATGGCATCGGATATTTGTGCTTAGATGTAAAATACTATTTTTTCACACTCCGTGCGAGAAGTTCGATTTCTCGCACGCTCGAATAAAAAAGCATGCGCCAAATTGAGCTTCT
>JAYJLV010079251.1:0-14514 GCA_036873485.1 Torymus texanus
TATATTAATAAAAAAAAGCGAGTTATTTTATATATATATATATATATATATATATATATATATATATAACATCGCATCGTTCGTGTAATTTCAGCGCTTCGGTGCGAGATTAAACCCAGGCGATCGATAATATCTGCTTCTAAAACAAATTACTCCATATATATAACCCAACCCTAAAAATAACCGTTAAATCGACAAAATACCGCATAATTCAACATCATGTTACATTATTTCCACATTAATAATAATTTACATATCTTCAACCAACCCAGCGTCATTTACATATACCGAATCTCTCTTATCACAAAGAATAAACGTATATACACCCCTCGTACAAACAAAAACGTACTCGTACAATAGACGCGCAGCTCTCAACTTTTTCTCTCCCTCCAAAAGTGAGTTACACGAAGCGCACGTTTTTCACTCATACACCCCCTAGCGAAAACCTTTTTTTTTTAAACCCTCTATGTTGGAACCCCCTCGAAGCCCTCGCGATACATATACTCTCGAGACACATACGACGCGTTGAGGGCTTTTCGGTGTAGAAGAGAGAGAAAGAGAGAGAGAGGCCGGAGGGTAAATCCTGTGCTTGCTTGCTCACTCACTCGCCTCTTTCAGCCCTTTTATATGATCCTTACTTTAATAGTGGGTAGGTATGTGTGTTTAGGCTTGGTTGATTATTAAAATAATTATAATTTGCACGCGGTTTTTTTTTTTTTTTTGAGAAACTTACCGCGTTCGAGGCGTTGATGTCGACGCCTGTGTCGAGGTACTCGAGGACCTTCTCTAACTGGCCGGCGCGTGCCGCCCGCAGGAATGACGTGCTTGGGTCGCCCTGGAATAGAACAATTACGGATTATTATGTTGTTGTTGTTTTGTTATGAGGATGAATATATATATGTATAACTTTGAATAACTAAAATGTAATCTGAGTATAGAGTAGTAAACGATTACATTTTGTATTAAATTTTATTTCAATGCAGTGAAAACTAAATAATCATGACTTTAAATGTTCTAAAGAGAATATAATTAAATGTTTTCAGTATTACTGTATAGGGAAAAAAGAATTGCTATGTGTTTAACCATTCACTCGTTACGTAATTATTTGTTAACAGTACATACTCGTGTAATATAATTATTTCATCAGTGTAAACGTCATTCGTTTATCTCTTGATTATTCAATCAACTGTAGTTTACAACAAATACAGTCGCGCAGCAAGCACTTTTAATTAATTACCATTAGCGCAATGACTCAACAACAGTACAGTGGTTATCTTATAACAAACTCAACATTTACACATACGCATTTTCTTCATAAAAAAAAACACTTAGAAAATACTACATGTTTTAAAAGAGTTTACTCAAAGGATTGTCAGTGTATACAATCATGAGACACACATTAACGAGCTGCATTTGCTTTTGGCGCCTTATCGCGTCTTAACGACGACAACTTTATTACACTACTCGATAAGAAAAAAAAAGTCAATATTTGATAATAAAGCATTATATGTGCATTATACCCATCAATTGATTTCATTCACAATTCTGCAATCTTATCTCTCATTGCTCATATATACGTGCATTCTTCATGCTCGCGTAATTATTATTGTTACGCAACGTAGCTGCGGCGTTACATACCGCTATTATTCAAGTTCAACAACGTGATTGCCCGTGAGGATATCAAGGAAGTTATGTGTGTGTCTGTGTGTTTCTATACCAGTAAAGAATCTATTATAGTGAAAAAGAGAAGCGATTGTAAGTCATTTGTATGCATTGGCTCAAGGATTGTACAAGACGTGTTAGAAAAAGGCAAAAATAAACTTATATTTTCATTTCGCTACAGCGACTTCCGTTTTTCTAGATACTGAATAGTGATAGTATAGTATATATACGTCCAATCCTATTGCACGCGAGATTTTAAATTACATGAAGTTTTCGCTTTTGCGAAAAAATCCGTTCAAGGTTTGCTTTGGCAAAGAAAATTTGTTCATTAAAATGCTGATGAGAAATGCAATTTTATTTACCGCGGATAAATATTAATACAACGTATTTTAGTACTGTCCTAGATAGGATTTTATCTTTCCTTAGAAAAAGAAGTTAGATTATATTTTTCTTTGAGAGAACCTAAAAAGTTAAATGAAACAACATTAATTTCTTTTTTTTCCATTTGCGTTCGAATTACCCTCCAATTTCCAGTTTAATCAAACCTTTCATTTTTTTCTATAACATATACATCTTACAACCATTGTCGCAATAAATTCGCGCCAACCCAAACCTAAACCCGCACAACCATTCCACATTCTTCTCCATCACCCACACCCACCCATACACATTTCACTATGCGCAAATCGCCTAGTTCTTTCTTATCCATCCTCTCTTTCTCCGTGCACTTTCACATCGCAAACCCGCAACATATATATATACATAAGGCCAGCATACTAGCGTACCGCAGCAGCTCGCATGCATAATCCACACACCGCGGCACTTAGTCCCGCGGGGTGGAGCAACGCAGCGGCGTCCTTCAGACGCATAGTCGCTATGCTTTAGAGCTGCTGCTATATAAAGTGGGGTGGTGATGACGTCAGGGGTGAGGGAACTTTCTCCCTTTACACTCCCCCCACATATAATGGTTCTCTTTCTCCCTTGCGTGTTACGACGCGCTCAGGTGCGCGCGAAACGCTGGATCGATTGTTCTTTGAAAGTCGTGCGTGTGTATACGTGATATGTGTTTCGGCTATATATGTATATGCGAGGGTGAAATGGAAGGGATTTGGGGGTTATATCACGGGCGTATGGATAGAGTTACGAAAGGTATATGCAGCAGCTGCGGTGGTATGGTTGGTTGGCGATAAATTTTGCTGATACGAGGTATGGATGCGATGCGCATAGCGTATATAAAATGTGGATGTGAACGAAAGGGTATATATTAGGTTTTGATATTACGATGTTTCTTCTTTTTTGATTTTAGGAAGAATAAGAATGGCTGATATGTGTACTGTAATATCTAAGATATTTGTAGATACAATGTTTTCATGCGTATATTACGACTTTGACGATAATCAGAGAAATTATCGATGCATATTATTCATCGAGCCTATATCATTAAGACACGCGGGTCTGTAATTGAAAGATATTATGAAACGTTGCGTGATGCGTGTATATATGTATATTATACACAATACACACGTCACACCAGAAATAACAAGAAGAATATAATTATTTCTTGATCTGCATAAATTTACATATACGTGGATTGGTCGACCTTGAATGCACAATTTTTTTTATTTGTGTATATATAGTGACGAAAAGTACGAGAAATAAACGTCGATGACTTCTCATAGACTTGTGTCTGTGTGTGTGTGTGTTGTATATACATCCAAGAATAACCCTCCTCTTCCTCTCTTCCTCTCTCGCTTTATACTGTTTCGTCAGAAAAAAGTTTTCCGCGCGCATCTCGACGAAACTTTGGGATTCTCTCTATACATCACACATATAGACACAGCAAAGGTTGTACATTAGAGCAGTAGTAGCACTCAGCTAAGTAACACACTGATCTCTATATTACGTGCTTTTTATACCTGCTATATACCATATAACCGTGTTCATACAGATATACATTTCCTTCCTTCACTGAAAGTTCTTCGCTGTATTATGCAATATAATGCGCGATTATCGGGAATTGTTTTAATACCCAAGCACGCTTATGTATATCGGACACACATATACGGTTTTATCCTACAACCGCTGTCTAAAAATATATATGAATAAAAAAAAGGTCGCTGTGGGTGCACGATGTGTATCTATCTTTATACCTTCGCTGTCACATATTTACATGTACTTGTTATAGTCATATAAATAAACATATTCTACACGTGAAATAAGTACACACGAATATTCACGTTAAACTCAATCAGCTGATGATCAGTATGTCAAGGAATAAAGAGGTCATCGACCGACATCGGTATACGTATATAAAACCAAAGTTTGTAAGAAATCGTCACGTACTGTCTATACACGCGCAATGCGCTGTTGGAGTTGAATGTAGTTTACTACTTCGTAGTTAACTATAAAAAGATTGTTGTCGATGCAGAGAACAGGATATATCGCAAGCGGAGAAAAATTCTTTTCCACGAAGAATCTAATAATCTCTAATGGTCTAACCTACTATAAGCATTACTGTCGCGATGAGATTTAATAAATAGACGTAAACTAATCAACAATATTATATGATATTTTCTTCTTTCTCTTATCCTTTATAGAATTAGCATATACTACTAAACCAACCACACTTGCACCAATTTACGCTACAATATATACAGTGCCTGACGATAGGCACGCGTCCATGCGCTCATGCCGCGCGTAACACATATCCTCGGGGGCACACACTTGCGTGCGGGAGGTAATCAATACTGTACACCTTTATATATACACGCGTGCACTTTTTTCTTTCGTAACTCCACGCGTGTCCCGTTCATATATATAACGTGTAAGTGTATATATACCGGACACAAACGGAAAGGGGGTCCTTCCTCTCCTTCCCTCTCTTTCTCTCCGATTTCGTCCGGAGGCAATGTTCTCTCTGTCTATATACGTATAATATACAGTAGTCGGTTCACGTGCGCAATCGTTCGTTGCTCGAATTAATGCCTTCCTCTCTCTCTCTCTCTCTCACACGGCATTCGCCTGTATGACGATACAGTATATGGGTATACCTATACGTATATATACGCGAATTTCGCGGGTCACAGTGCGTGTATAGTAGTAGTTGGACGGTGCGTCAATTTGCTTCGATTATTTGGTATGTCTATAGGTGTGTAGATGGTTGTAGAGGATTATTAAGGTGTATTGTTGGGTTAATGTTTATATATATTGTTGTCACGTATTTATTATACGTGTAAAGTAGAGCAAAGAGGTCAGTTGTTTGATAACGAATATGTATATAGTGAATTATATAGTTAGATTATATATACCAACATAAAAGGTTTGTTAATGTGTACGCTGTAACTGTTTTTTAAGTTATATATAAAAATACGTTTATTTAAAAAAACAGATCTAACTTTATAGTCACTATTAGAAACGGTTTAGAAATAACCAAAAGCTACAGACATCACCGTCATGGTAGCTGCATTTTCCGCTCACCCGAATTCTGTGAATTTTCAATCCGTGACCGACTTACCGCTAATATACTTCGAATTCGGAGCATACATATATATATATAGACATATATATGTTTAGAACGCCACAAAATATTTGAATTAAATATTTTGGCGCAGGCACTCACACAACATAAAAAACCACACTGTCAGCACGTGTGTGTGTGTGTGTGTGTATATATATATATATATATATATATATATGTACACACATATCCCTCAGAGAAGTCGAAACACAAAATTCGACATTCAAATTTAACCCTCGAAGTATATATACACACGTTTCTTATATATACGTGTGCTTGACTTGTGGGTTAAATTTGAATGCCAATTCACGTTTATTCTAACAGTTGTGGTACGGCTCTTTTTCTCCCTCCTACTTCTCGACTGCAGTCAACCAATATAAAAAGCACTCGATTTCCGGATGTGGGCGACACGTAGACATTCCACATTGCTGCTGTTACTGCCGCTGGCTTCTCTTTTTATAGCTTTAGTCACGCTTAATTTTTTTCTATACTCCAGACCGATGAGTTTGGAAGTTGGGGGGATTCCTTCCAATCTGGAGAATCAAGTGCCCCGTGATTGTGATTTGTTAGAGGATGAGGGAAGAATATACTGTGATTGCATTGTATAAGAATCGTTACTTTATAGGTGTGATTTATTTGGGTAAAAATGGTTTCGTAAAACATAGATAATATGTGATTGAATTCTATTAGAGTAATATGCATAGTCCACAATAAAAATGTTCAATATACATTTATTTTTAATATAATCTTTTTAATCATATTCTTGAACTCATTCGTTATTAAATATTAAAATTCATCCCATTTTAGTACGTTACACTTTTATTTCTTTTTACTACCACCAAATCTGTACGATCTTTTCTAATATAAACTTGAAAATCATCCTACAATAAACGCAGTTAAATTATTCTTTATCAAAAGCTTGTTTTTTCATTCACACGTAGAAAATGTTCACGAGTAAACAAAATAAATAATAAACTACCTCGCGTATATATACGTAAACTCTCACACGCAGTCGTCACCCTCACTCATATACATATATATCATACTTTGAAACTCTACCGCTAAACAAGTTAATTCGCGTCCAGTGCGACAACATAACGACTATACTACCACCCATACATATACATACATACAACACACCAACACAAAGGTATAAAATACGACTACAATACACGGCCGCTGCCACATTTGAGACTACTTTCCCGGTATAACATCGTATATAAGCCCTACAAGGGAGACACCGTCCGAACCTGATACGCGATTGTGAGACTACACGCAACTCTTACACACACACACGTATACAACACATGGTCTAATCATATCACCGTAACAACGCGAAGACATTGCAACTTCCTGCGTGTATGTATATATAAAAAAGAAAAAAAAACATATCCTTCTCCTTCGTTTCTACAACCGTACGAAACCACTACGTGAGATCTAGAACGACGAGATGAGTATGTTACGTAACCACGTATACGTATGTGTGTGTATATATGGGGTACAACGGCAGCAGCAGCAGCAACAGCAGTAACGCCTGGTTTAAGATACTCGGCCGCGCCGCCGTAGTGCATTTAAATGTCCAGATTTAAATCCAGCAGTAGTAGTAGTAGTAGCACGCGTATATAGTGTCGAGATATTTAAGTCACTGACGCGAGAGGGAGAGAAACTTGCGATGCTATTTTCGTGTAGTGGTATGTGTGTGTGTGTGTGTGTGTGCATGTATAGCTTACATATACATGTAAGCTATACATGCACTCTATACGCGTTTCGTCAATTGTCTAGTTTGGATACTGTACGCAGTAGGTATTATTGGGCAGCGGTAGTGTCTTGGACTAAGGCCAGAGTTCGATGGTTAATATATATACTTTAAGATCAATCAGGATGAAGGGTGAAGGAAGTGTAGTTGTGGTCCGGTGCAGGTGGATTATAGTACGAGGATATTGGGTGGGTGGATGACAGTGCGAAGATGTAAACGTCATATAGTTATGTCTGTATATGAGCTGTTCAATAGGACTGCAATTTCGTTAGATGAATGGACCTATAAAATATACATGTATCTATTGTACCGAGAATTGTCCGTTAGATATTTTACATGAGCTATATACTCTTGTCGAATGAAATTTGAATCTGGTTATTAATATTGAAAAACTTCAAAATATAGGATAAAAATAGTATAATATTTATAACATTGTATATAGATCACATATATATCTTTTCATGTATAATAAAGACAGAACAATATCCTACACTGCCAGCAAATAAAAAAGAGTTACGAGCATTCGTACTACCGACATAACCCGCGTCACACTTTATAGTACACACATATATACACACATACAATTCAGGAAATTTTAAACGACCACCTCATTCTCGATCTACAACGCCGCTGTCCATCACCATTTTCTCCACGGCTGGCGCACATCTCACAAGAGCTAAACCTCATATTACTATATATATATACACGGAAACTTCCAGAAAAGCCCAAAGTCATCCAACCATCTCTCGTTTATATATACCAAAAAAACGAGCCCCTCTCTCTCTCTATCACTCTTGCATCGCGGAGTGCAACGTCCTCTTCTCTCTCAACTCTCCGTGGACCCGCACTCTCTATCTTTCCATTCAGCCTCTGTGTTTGCACGCGCGCATATATATATATATACCACCGTCTCTCTCTCATCCTATGCTAGCGAGTCTCTCTCTCTCTCTCTCTATACTCTTCGACCGTCTCCTATAAATGATTCAGTCGCGCGCGATTTGCGCTTTACTACGCGCACCACCACCACAGTTTCTGCACTGCTTTGACACATACGCGTCCGTACGCGAGGTCGTTAACTTCTTCTTCTTCTTCTTCTTCTTCTTACATAGCACTGCATCCGTGTATACACACATACACACAGATTCTTATATCTAAAGCGAACCAAAACGTAGCTTTTATAAGAGAGATTTTTTGGTTACACGAGGGCTATACGAACACCGGAAGGATTACTTTATATATGTATATATGTATACGAGTGGATGACGCGATTAGTGTATTTACGTGTGTGTAAACCGTGTGACATGGCCTTGCTAGTATTAGCGCAGAGAGAAAGAGAGACAACCGTTTGCCGCACATACGCGTACGTATGTACGTGGATAAGTAATGCGCGCTTGGACTACGTAATACAACGCGATTGTAATGCCGCGTGCGTGATGAAGGGTGTAACTGTTGTTTCCATCCCGATTCGTACGCGTGCAGTAGTATGCGGTTGATTTGAATCTTCCTCATTTTATTTTTTTAAGCCGAGTAACCATTGCGTAAGTGCTTTCAGTGTATTATTATATATGCGATAAGATCGAGAGATTGCGTAATGTATATCGCGGTTGGATAGCAGGTTTAATTATGCTTTTTTTTTGTTTACGTAGAGTAAAAGTATATATGTATGATGAGAAGAACGAGGTTAGCCACAGTGACAAATATACCATTTATTATTCAGGATCGAAGCGTGCGTGTATATAGTTGTTTTTCCTCAACAGTAGCACCCAATAAGGAAGGAAACTATATACGCTCTCGACCATCATCATCGTCGTCGTCGTCTTTCCTGCGTAATTTATCGATTACGCAAGAGAACAACTGCCTGTCGTCGTCGGTTCTCTCGTTCAATCAACAAACACGCGAACTCTCTATTTCTTTCTCTCTCTTTCTCTCTCTATAGATATATTGTATATAAGTACACACTTGTAGGATACTTGGATAGTCGAAAATTTCTCGCCAAAAAATGCAGCAGAAGCATCAGCTTATCTCAAAACCCACAAGGAGAAAAGGTTTTCGCATCGTCTGCCAAAATCATCTTTGGCTGTATGCGCGTGTATACATAACTCCACTCTCTCTCTCTCTCTCTCTCTCTCTCTCGCTCTCTCATCCTTTTGCCCGTGGCGATAAGATAAGCGTAGAGACGCTCCTTATGTCAATGCCGCTGCTTTTTTTCCACGAGGAACACTTTGGAGTGTGATGTCGCAGCGCGATGATCGTATTATTATATATTAGCGCGTGAGCCAATCTTCGTAGTGGTCACGGCGATATATATAATTCGAGAAGGTAATATTTGTCAGAACCGTAGGTTAATTATTGTATGGCTTTGGTGCGTCTGTAGAAAATATAGGTTTTGAGAGTGAGGCTAAGTTTGAGTTATGTTACGGAGATATAGATTGTTGAGAAATACGCACGGATGACGATGATGATCGTTTACGAAAGATATATATTATGTTTAGTCACAAAAGTTTATCGATAGATATACTATGTATGTAACCTTCGGTAATCAGTATGTAAATGTGGTACTATATAGAATCGAAGTTTTTGTTCGTTATCACGAACTTCAAACCTATGTTCATATCTTATACACGATGACATATAAAACTTCAGCAGCATCTTTATATATATAATTATATGGAATCTCCCAGAGATCACTTCGGTTACGCGTACACTACACGTACACAGTCTGAGTATGCGAAGTCGGCCAAGGCCATCGAGTGTATAGAGAGGAAGAAGAGAAGAGAAGAGGGAAGGAGGGCGAGAGTTTTTGATAATCATCACATCAGCACATACGTTCGTCGTGTCTCCGCTACTTAACGTGCTATTTGCCGGTTGTACGTATGATGGCTACTACTGCTACTGCTGCTTTTTACAATGTGAATCACACTTGAATTGCTACGATTATTAATGTCGTCCGTCCGGTGTATTGTTGCAAAAGTTAGCGGCAGGCTACGCTGACGTAAACGTCTTTTTTCGGCCGCCGACGTAAGCCCTGTATATATAATATGTTGCCGACTCGCGTGTATATAGAAGTGAGAGCTTGGATTTTTTAAGAAAGTTTTGCAGTAATATTGTATTATATGATGTGGAGCGGAAATTTAAGTTAATACGTATGATGTAAAGGTCAAAAAAATGTAAAAAACTTAATTAAGCGCGATGCCGAGGGATGGATTATATACTCGGACTATCGTGAGTCGAGCTGTCGAATAGATGATAGCTGATGGTATAGTTGATAATACGGAACCGATCGTGATTGCTCGGTCGATGTATGCACGCGAAATGGTACGTAAATGTGGTTGACGGTGCAGGATTTTCTTTTTTTATCACGTAAATGTAGGATAAATCGTAGTTAACGTAAGAACACACGGTACAGTGTGGTATATAATGGAATGTAAAATGAAGAACTGAGATGCGTATCTTGAAGTATAAATTTTGCTTTTTTTCAATCAGCGAAGGATTTTCATTCATCGTAGGTAAATGGAAAATTATTTCTGTTGGTTCGGTGATAAAAATGTGTTTTCTCTTTGTTGTAGTGTGTAATAAAAAGGTAATAATAAAGCACAAAGATGAAGAGAAGATAATTAGGACGACCGCTTCTATTAGGATGACAATTTCCATCGACTATTTATAGCTAGGCTGCATCATTATATAGCGTCAATCATTGTTCTCTCTCTCTCACTCTCTCACTCGCTGTCTGTTCAAACTAATCTATACGACCTATGAATTAGCAGACAGGGCATTCCACATAATTGCAGCTTTTCCACCAGTAGACAATGAGTCTATACTCTATATATATAATTTTTTTTTTCCGTATACAACAACCGCCACATTTTTCATTGGCTTTACTTTTGAAAAACACATAGTTTTAAAAAAACGAGCTATATTCGTCAAGGCTAATATATTGTCACATATGTATATGTATAGGAAACGATTACCCAAATAACTGTTTACTCTATTATCATTAAGCTAACGCGGAAGCTGCTGCTGTTAGAATGACTGATGATAATCCAGTGACGAGCATTTTTTTTTACACTCGACGTTTCTACATACAGATTGTCACTATATATGGAAGATGAAGGCAGAAAAAAAAACTCGTCCGATTGCGTTGGCAAATTTTTTGTTCCCCCTTTATAAGCGTCAAATTAGCACGTCATTTTTTATGATAATTGTCACCTAACAACGCTTTTTTTCCTATATTCTGCTGTCTTATCAATCAGCTTGCGTAACTATAGTTTAATTAATCATTCGTTCGATAACATATAATCATACAATTTTTTTCGTGGCCAACTTTACAACTCTCAAATAACGTACTTTTAACTTTTATCAAAATCTGTAGCTGTAAAATTTGGTATATACAGATATACATACACTTTTGCATTATCCGAGTTATCAAGTACAATATTAATGTACGAGGAAAAAACTCGGATTAACCAAGACCCAACGGTGCATATGCATTATATATACCAACAAAATACGTATACCTCGCGATTAATTTGTATCATATACGTACATACACACTCACACCCTAATCCAACCCACACTGATAATCAGGAGAACTCTGCTTGTGCATATATAGCATCAAAACGTGTATAATATTAATGAGGGGTTCCGGCGTACATACGGAGGGGACTTTTATTCTATCTTCTTTTTTTTTTCAACGCAAAGAGAGGGAGTAGGTATCATTTCCTTTCTCCGATTAAATTCGACACAGCTCGTTTATTGCCTCGATGAATCGAAATGAATACGTCGCGCGCGGCCGTATAGTGTATGTATATGTATATATACGACGACGCTAATGGCACGCCTTGTATGGCATCTCTGACTTTGCTTCTATGTATGTATTTATATATGTGAGAGGACCGTAAGGGGACCCTGAATTGAGAGGTATATACAAATGATGCGCGGTGCGAGAAGGTTTTTATTTCGGGTAAATAGAGATTGAATGCGCGATTGAGGAGGAATCAGCGCTAATGGCTTATCTGAGAAATAATTTCATTTGATTTAATATCGTTAGATTTGATATCAGCGTATATATAGAGACAAGGGAATGCTTATATTCCTTCTTATCGTTGCAGTATTTCATTTATTGCTGGGCGAGCCACGATAAATAAATATATATAAAAAAGTTTAAAATTGTTGTATTTATCGTATTATGTACTTTTTTTTAATCAAAGAATCATGATATAAATGTGTTTTATGGAAAAATAATATTTAATAGAGAGGTATTAATTTTTTTTTATATTTTACAGCTATATTTGAAGTTCACTTTATTAGACTTATATACAGCTTTAAATTGCTGCGCTAGTGCAGTAGTGGGACCACCCTTAGTAACTCACGTAGCAATTGGGATCTACACTCTTAGGTGGGTTTCGAACCACAAGAGTCACAGTGTACGTACACTTTAGAGTGTGAAAAGATTTGTTAATTGAAACTGGTTATAGTTGGCTTTCCATCATTCGTATTTAATATATTAATATTACAATACATCAAATAAAAACATTCTAAATGTATTTAATTTACTAATATTGGAGCAATGTTTCTAAGATGCTGTAGCAATTTCATTGCAATAGTACAATATCATTCCAGTTTTCAATATTGTCGAACTAAAAAATATATATAGTCACTTTGAATAGTGTGATTCAATATCAATTCGATCCAATCTTACAAATCTGTTAAAATCCGAAAAACATCTCTAAAGATAATATTGCCTAAAATCCTTAACAATATTTTGCAATACTTAGACAAAATTATTAATTTAGCCTCTTAAACTACTATTAGGATACCATTGAGTAAAGACCAAGAACTACATAAATCCACGATTACCTAAGTCACATAAAAAATAAACTACACCAACAAAAACCATTTAAAAACTCTCACTCAGTAGTCATAAACGCTCTCCAACCTTTCTTTTTTTTTTGCAACACGCCATCGACCCTTAACTCCCAATACCTTCTTTAAGACCTCGCCATCATCATGAGCGACAGTACGACCAAGCCCAACCACTTTCGTGCACCGCTTACCATATTATATATACCTATACATAAACCGCCCTCACTCTCTCTCTCTCTCTTTCTCCTTCGCACTATTCTCTCAGCTAATTCGTCGTCGCCAATTTCCTCCGCCAAATTACGTCGTTACAACAAAAGAGCAACAAGTGCAGCAGTAGCTGTAGAGCGGTAACGTTATATACTATATACTGCACGAGGCCTAGTGAGAGGATCTCTTTCTCTCTTGCGTTCCGCGTCGCGTCCCATTGAAAATAGCCCCTCGCAACGCATACCCTGGCCACGCGCACTGTTCTAACTATAGCCGTACGTTGCTGGATTGCGTATCGTGTATGTGTATGTGTATATGAGAACACAACGCGCGGCATGCACACTTTCGTTTTTAGAGTGTGAAAAAGTAAAAGATGTGAATATATACATGTATGGTATACGCGATCGGCCCGCTTATCAATCAAGATCCTCTCTCGTTCTCCGCTGCAGCCTGTGAGCAACCGCGAAAAACATTATCATCGGCGCGAAAAAACAGAGAGAGAGAGAGAGAGAAAAGGAGTAATGTATATATAGGAGCGAGACGAAAGTGTATACGTGTGTAGGTACGTACGTACGTACGTATAATACGTACGTATATATATATATATATATATATATATATACGCGTGTCGACCGGCTTTTTGTCCCCCCATCCGGCCTTGATTCTCCCTTTCTTTCTCTCTCTTTCTCTCTCCTGGTGCACTCGAAGAGAGGAAAAAAGAAGAGCGACGGCGACGGCGGCGGCGGTATAACGCAAGCAAGCAAGCAAGCAAGCAAGCGACTATGGTAGTGGCGGGACTATTAACTCTCTCTCTCTCTCTCTTGCTCTGCAACTCGAGTTCGTTGACTGGCTACGCGCGCCGTCGGCCAAGAAGTAAAGACAGCCCGAGAGAAGAGAACGAGAGAAGAAGAAGAAGAAAAAGAAACAAGGAGTACGCGAGGCCGCGAAGCGTGACCAAGAGAGAGAGAGAGAGAGAGAACTCGCTCGGCCGGTCGCTTACTCGCTCACTTTCTTGCTCTCGCGTGTGCGTGTGTATGTGTGTGCAGCGAATGCGTCTTCACTCTCTCGATCCTGCGAGAAAGATCGCGCGCGTCATGATGCGGAAAACCGAAACTTTCTGATATGAAAGAGTAGAAGAAGAAGAAGAAAGAAATCGAGTGATTATATTCGGCTGCGAGTTTATATGTATATACTGTCTCGAGCGTTTCCTCTTTAACGCATAGGTCCTCTTAATTCGCAAGCGTATATACGCGACACTTGAGCTACGCACGAGTATAACGCATTTGACCTAATGAGCTATAGCGTATAACGTGCTCGTCGTGTGTATGGTATGTATATTGAAGTTATGGTGTTATACGTATGTTATTATATAGAAGTGAGGTTTTCCGAGGTTTCTGTATATAGAAGAATCGTACAGAAATGATGCGTATCCAGAAAGAAAATATACGTAAACGTAAGAAACCGAAGTATACCTTGAATTTAAAGGTAGCTATATATATATATATATATA
>JAYJLV010079281.1:0-14511 GCA_036873485.1 Torymus texanus
TTAGCTAATATTTCAGCAATAAATAAACTATACGCGCTAGCCTCGCAGAGGCATTGAAATTATTATACAATATATAGGGTTTAGTGCGCGGCAACAATTAGTATTTACTTATGAATTTTATTTACATCTTACTTCTATTTGAATCGCAAATTCACCTTTAGAAAGTTTAATGTATCCCGAGTCACACGTGTACAGTAAAAATTAACTTAAATTAATCGCGTTACAATATAAAGACGGAATTTAGATTTTACTTTAAATCACGAGCAAGGATGAAGGCATCCCGGCGAAAATACTAATATATATATAGCCTTTTATCGGCAAAAACGAAGTGTTACAATAGATCAAGCTTTGCAAGCCTTACCGTTTTACAATCTCTCATCTTCCGACTCCAGGCAGGTAAAATAAACGAAATACGGTCGCGGCAGCTCAGTTATGCTAATTAATTGAACACAATATTTACACATTATTGTACAAACTAAATTACGCGAGGCAGAAGGCACTCGCGGGATTATTCCTATATGGCACGGAGAAACACGGCGCGATAGATCGGTACTGCTCAGCTGGTTCCACGATGTTACCTCGTCGGCGGCCAGGAAGGGAATCCCCGTGCTCAGCGTCGTCTCACTTGCCGATGCCTCGCTCGTCGTTGACGTAATTGTCGCTGATTGGACGAGGTGGATCACTTCTGCCGAAAGGACACATCGAAGGCCGTATTTTTATCTTGCTATCTCTCTCTTCTATGATGAGTCGAAGCGAATTCTTTTGGTTCCTGTCGAGATGGAATTTTCCATAATATTTCAAGGCGGGAATTTTAAATACGGAATTGTAGATATGCTCGACTCGGCATTATATAAAAGCGTGCAAAGATGAAAAGGCATCTCATGAGGCACGAACATTTAATGCATTTCAGTAAGAAAGAAATATACAAGAGATACGCAAAGTTAAATTTAATTAATATAGTCTAATTAACTCGCGAAGGCAAACAAAATAAATACGTAGCTTCGGCAAATGGTCTCCGCTGGAGGCAAGATCTTCAGCTGATGTTGAATGCTGCGTCGTGGCAATGGCGATATCATGAAAACGTTGCAGTAAGACGCCGTGCAGGTGCTCGCAACATAATTTTCTCTCGCATGAAAAAGAATAACAAAAAGAAATAAGCAAATAATACAATAATACGAGTGACCCTGGGCGCTGAGGTGAGGACTCTACTCCTGGTTGCCAATAGAGGGGATTTCATAGTAGAAATCCGCTCTACGAAACGCGAAAGTAACGTGGTAAGAATCCGCCACGTTACAATCTTCAAGAAGAAAAGATTTATTCAGATATTTTAAAATGAATCATGTAGGGCATGATTAGTACTACACAGTAACATTGATAAATTAATAAAAAATAATATATTTGACCTTGAAATTGAGACACCCCGTAATTTTTCGAGTTATAGGTATCTCAATATCCTGAGGTGATAGACTAAAAGTAAGGTCTATTTGAGATCAGCCCATCAAAATACATAAGGATATGATAGTCAGTGCTTTGGGTGTGACCACTTTCTTTTTTTTGTGTGGCTGTGTAATCGAAGGCGATCGACAAGTTCATTTGGATCGTCCCAGCAAACATAGTCTAAAAAAATTACGCTTTTGTGCAATTTACGAGTATAACGCGGTAAAGATGTGCTTTTTTCAATTGAATTCGTTCTCTCGAGGTGGTTTTGAACATTTGAGCAATGATATTATTAAATTTGTTACTATTGTGAGCACGAATCATTTCATTCATATCATGTCTCTTTTTATGAGCAGATGATAGTTCTAAAAATTTGGGATTATTTTTTAAATCTCTTGAACTTATATTTTTTCATTTGGTTGTTTTTCTATGAGTAATTCAAGCAATCCTGTAATTATCGGGTATGACACTCTATTTACTTTAATTTTCTTACTATAGTTCTCATTTCATACTCCATAAATTTTATCGAGAGTGGTATACCCCGCGCTATGTGCCATTACAACCAACATCACCCCTAGCCACTGGCTCCAGCAGAGGTCAAGGTCAAGAAAGTTTATACGGTAGCCATAGCGAGATAATGATACATCAACATAATTCCCCACCTACATATACACACATATTTTTTTTTTAATTTTTAAATTTGCAGTTTGTGTGCGTGCATGGGTGTGTGTTTACGCACACACGTGTACGCAAGCATATTCTGAAGAGAGAGTGAATTTAATTATACTAAAATTTCATTTTACGTGCGTTTAAAGAGGAGCAAGGAAAAGCGAAGGTAAAATTAATTAGATAGTAAGTATATTCAAATTTTTCTATTTATTATTATATAATACAGTATTTACCACATCAATAACTGTTGGCATATGTAACGATACAAGCTGATATAATACATCAATAATATCGCATTTAGAAAGAGACATTTGTTCTTTTTCTTTACATTGCTTTTCTATACTAGAGGTTATTTCGCCCATTACATCATTATCAACTAAATTTACAATATCTTTTATAATACTAGGTATATACAGTTGTTTTTGTGCTTCATGTATAAGACTACATTTATTTTTAATAAATTCAGTAAAGTCGCAGGTAAAATACCTTACACTGTTCGCAATAGAATTTAAACATTTAAGACGAGTACTGACACACTTTACAATAAATTCTTGGAGACAATCAAAAGTAACTTTTTCATTACGAAACTATGTCGAAGCTGCTTGATTCGATCAATGCCAGGCCTCCGGTCTTCTGCAGTCTCGATTGGTTTATCCTGGTGACTTGTGGTGAATTTCAAAGTCCAGCCATTGCCGTAAATTTTCTGATCTTTTAAACTATTATCAAGCCCACGAAAATATTTATCAATGTCATCGAAACTTGTTTTGTATTCTTCCCAGTCATTGTATAAGAACGCAATACCTTCAAAGTTATTTGATAATAATCGAACCGCAGATTTATAGCACTCGTTGCCTACCCCACCGACGGCCTCGTCGTATTCCAAGCCGACAATTACCTTCTTGGTGAACGATTTATTCAAGGCGTACAATGTACAAAAGACTTGAGGTGTGTGCTGTACAGCTCGTGATAGGTCTGCCATGGCGATCTGCGTATCTCTACGAATACAAAGCGACTGTTGCGAAAGACTCTGAAGCGATCCTCTAAATACAGATCTTGTAACGACGTATAAAGCTAAAAAGTGCAAACGTTTAAGAAAGTAAAAACATCTGACGATCAAGCCTAAACAATGACGCCTTTGTGGATAAAACGGTTAAATTACAACTACGATTTTATAAAACTCGATGACACGTGTTGTATCGTCTTACATCAAAAAAGTTTTTCGCGCGATAATAAAAATGCTCACAACTATGTTATAACAAAGACATTTTAGAACGACAGTTTTGTAAGCATCTGACGAAGCATCCACTGTTACCAGTGAAATTTCCGTCAGCATTTTTATAGAGTACATAGCGTTTAACTACGTTATCATTTTTTCCCAAGTTCTGAGTAAAATTATCGAGATACTTTTTGAAACCTAAACCAAGGCTCATTTAATATAACAACATAATATATACATAACATAATTGCCTTCATACATCGGATCCGTCATTTTGGACTGCATTGCATTCCAACGAAATGTTTTGCAATTTTTTCGCCAATGATTTATGTGATTGGGTATAATAGGCGGTAATCCAAAACTATCAAAGTATAGGCCGTTAGAAGGTTTATCGACGGCAAGCGCAACCCAATGCATACCAGACTTGGTATGATCGTCGGTCTTAACGATGAACGTCGTCGGTTTCGTCCACACCCGCGGGATTTGATCGGCTGGGAACTCACGATTACCATATCGACGTAATAAATTTTCACGGGCTTCGGCAGCATTGTGCAGTGTTACAGTTACTGGCACCATGTTTGTGGCCGAGTGTTTGGTATGATTGTACGCGTTTACGATTTTCTGCAAAATATCAACATACCTTCGAGTATTTTTATGAGTAAAATAACGCCATGTTATTTTTTTTATAGTTCTTAGAAGTCTTCCGACAATCGCAGCTTTTGTATCCGGACTCCGTGCCACTCTGTATGCGATTCCGTGTTTCGACAAATTTTTCTGCATGACGTCACCGACTAATTCTTTACCTTTATCAGTTTGAATACATATTAGCTTCCGACCGTTACTTTTGGACAAAATACGCGCCAAAGCATGAGGGATGTTTCTCGAAATTTTGCCCTTGACCGGTTCAACCGTCGATAACAGTTAAAACGTAGCTGTATCCATCGTTGTACGATTTTATAGATCTCATGTCCATCAAATCAGATTCCCACACATCATCGAAAATGCGCACATTATAATTACGTCTAGGAAAGCGATGTCGAACAGGTCTATGCAAGTTGTAAGCGTCTAGACCCTCTAACCATTCAATAACACTTTGACTATCGTATTTTTTATGCGTAGCTTGCAAATATTTATTAGCACCTGCGTACGCCGAAGGTCGATGTGTTTCGTAATAAAGTTTTTCAAACGTTTTATTCATTATTCGAGATTATTTTGTCAATTTGCTTCTTATGTCTTCTTCCTGTCATTTTTTATTTGCACGCGCTATGATTTTTTATCTTTCTTGTCTCGTTTTTTCATAACATTCTTGATATGCGAAAAATTTCTCAAAAGGTATCTTGCTAACCATACAACATGCGAGGAAAGGCATATTGCACTAAAACTCGATCGGCTTGACGACAATCGCTGTTCAAGTCGGCATAAGCTAGATCATGCTGCCGACAAACCTCGTCTAACGGATTGATTCCGACGTCTCCGCGTTCGATACGCTCTGCTAGCTGAGTTCCTGGTGCGCAAAATTTGTAATGCGGTACGTGTATTTCGAACGGTAATAAATCAACGAGTACGTCTAGAACGCTGTTTTTCACCGGTTCTTCTTGAGAATTTATTTGCGTAGCCGGAATGTCTTGCTCATTCCTCGCCATGACAGTATTTCAGAGTGTGGAGGTGAGATTTTCTTTTTCTCAGCTGACTTCTTTTTTCGGATTTCGCTGACTCTGTTTCGTCACCACCACTGTCACCGCCATTCTTAATTGCCAAAATAGGAATGCGACGAGGTGTAGTTAAAACACTGTTTTCTGAATGATCGCTTGTTAAAGAAATCGTGGCGGTCTTGTTCTGAACACGCTTATTGCCTATAAACTCTCGGGGTACTGTTGATTGACGAAGAGCGATAGTGAAATAAAGATGTCCAGGTTGAGCACTCCATTTTCTATCTCTCATTGCATCATTGACCAAGTCGACAATGTTCGCTCCGGGGACGCGCGTGCCATCTATCTTTACGGCGCCGCTGGCAACCCACACTACTTTACGACAAGCTCGCAAGCGTTGTACGAGTTGTTTAGCTTTCTGTTTGTACCTTTTCGGGACGATATTGATAATGCCCGCGTCGATGCGGTGATCGGTTTGCTCCTCCTTCTCCTCCTCCTGCTCATTATCGTCCATCGTGTTAGAATCAATGACACTGTCATTTTGTTGTTCTATTCTTTTATACTTTTCTCCCCCTTCGTTTCCTTTAAAGTGAAGATACCTCTGTAAAACTAGACGGTATAGAGTCCACTTTTCACGCCCGTCTTTGTATGTTGACGACTTTAATATTTCGTTCATTTCGGCATCGAGTCTACTCGTCGATGAACCCGATGTTTGCACAGACTTTATCTTATCTTTTCCATGTGTGGAGTGCAGACGGTCAACGCTCTCCTGCGATAGGAGGATCATCTTTCTCGCATGTTCCATCTTCATTTATTCACGAGATTAGCAAGAGGCATGGAAATTAGAGGTGGTAGCAGAGCTGATAAAAAACCGCCACGTTGCACTATAATGTTTTTTCTTCGTTGTAAAATGATATCCGGTGACGCCCGTTTTCGCAGAACTTTTGCATGCTTATGCAAGCGACACTTGTGACCTTTACTTAACGGAACGTTACCTATCAGTACGTTTAAAGCGCACTCGCAAATACGACGAACCAATTTCGCGTCAGCTTTCTGTGACACTGCTTTTCGTTGTTCTTTGTTAAAATGGTACAATACTGCCAAAAAGGTAGCCTCTTTTCGACCAAAGGGATAACGCGCTTTTGTCGCCATTACAATGGCAACTTCGGAACTTGATTTTTACTGTTTGTCATTTGTTTTCGCGGTATATAAACGTACTGGTACTCATCGTTGGGGAAAATACACGCTCGAAGTCGACAATTATCGGGTGTGGTATGTTTTATATCCAACAAGAGGTATCTGAAAGCTTGCGCTGTTGCGTCCAGGTACGCTTCTTCTAAAAACCGAGGGTTTTCAGGATATACTTGTCTAGCAAGATGACGTATCTGGGCACGATCGCGCAAATTCCTAAAGATTACAATGTACTGAGCGTTCGAAGATATGTCGTGTTAACCTTTGCCCTGGTGGAAGATGTTTTGAGGGATAAAAATTACGCTCAAGTTGTTGTGATGACTGCCTTTTGTAAAGAGATTCACTGTGGCTCCTCCAGAGGACGATTCGCGCATGAGATCGTCGATGATGATCAACTTGAGCTTTGTATCGTTAAGCCAATCGGTGTTTTGCGGTAGACCTTAGCGAATTTCAACGTCTTTACCCAGAACTCTGTATCCCGATTGCCATTCGCCGTAATAAAGAATAATATCTTCGAAGCGGGTGTCACTTAAACGGGCAATGTATTTAAGAAATTTTCTAACAAATACTATTTTACCGCAACTAGTTGGCCCCCTCAACGTGCAAGTCCACGGATGCTTTCAACGCGTGTCCATAATTCACACTGTTTGGACACTCTGAAATACTTTTCCCGAAGAGCTCATACCCGCATCCGGGGGCATCCCCCACCACCCGCGCCTAGGCCGCTCGCGGGTCTACGAGCGTTGTGGTGGGGATCGCACAGCGACAAAACAGCCCTTTTGCAGGCGCAGCGGTGGCCAATGAGCTCTTATCCGCTGCGCCACCCGCGGCAAAACAGCTCTTTTGCAGGCGCAGCGATGTCCTAATACGGGTATCGATTTTTGAGCCTCAAAATCGTAGAATAAAAATAAGATATGTCTCACTGTTTCGTTCAGTTTAATAGGTTGAAGGTAACACAGATGTCCAAGCGGTAATCTTAATTTGCATGTGTCACAATACGATATACCACACTCATGTTTTACACTTCAGCGGTTTTTCCCGAGAACAATTTTAAAACACTTCTGACATAATTTTATTTTATCACACACACTATTATTCTTATTACACGAACCTCTCTTTAAATAATTTGTAAACAATCTTCGTTGGAATAGGTTCTACAGCACAACGTACACTTTCTAATATTTCCGAATGCGGTGCCCGGTGGCGACATCAAAAATTTATAACACTTATTTGTACATCGATGGTCTTCGGAATGCCAGTAGATTTTATTGCATGGTATGCAGTAAGCAGTGGTTCCGCAAGAACCAACCAAATTCAGAATAGGTTGATAGTGATTGGAATGTTCGTAGTACATAATTCACAAAGTCTTAATAATACAACCTCTTGTGTCCATAACAAAACGTGTACGATCGTAGAGAGGTGGATAACCACGAGAATATTATCTAAAAGAGTACACCACTAGAGCTGTAGCACGTGTAGCAAAAAAGATTTGAAAACGATGAATTTCTTCGAGACCGCAACCTCTTATTGGAACCTGAACATTTGCTAAGTATAGAAGCTCCTCGGCTGCCTGCTTTTGAACGTATCCGTTGTTTCGACGAATTGGTTTCAATATTCGTGCAATCTTTCCGTTCGTATTTGGCTTCTGACGATATAAGCATAGGCGGCGACGAAGCTTCGCGGCAAACAAAGATTATCGTCATTTTGAATAGATAAGATGGTGTTTTTCTTGACATTTTACTGAGTTAGCTGTGTGCGGCCACGTCCTGCTACACCTCTCATAATTGCACAGCTGATTGGCAATCTATCACTACTATCAAAATTGTTTGCACTTTGAATTGGCCTTGATAACAGCCCCCAAAGATCTTCTACATTGAAATCTTTAATCGGCCTAAATGTAAGCCATAAAGGACCATAATTGAATATTTCACTATTTATCGTTACTCCTATAAGTCGATATCTATCCCCACGTCTACAGAGCTGCCTATGTAAATCCCTTAAACACCCTTCGAGCCTCATATAAATATTGCCAGTGGGTCAGCTGGCCTTCCTCGTATCTCTCGTCCTTCATAGTGAAAACAGTGATAACGTCGTGTTGTCTCGCTTTTCACGATAAAGCATGGTCTCGATCCTTCACCATGCTGTAAATAATTAGCTGTGAAATAATTATTTTCATTTTTATTTATTTTTCATCTTTATTTTTGAAAATTATTAAAAATATTATACATCCTTACTTTCGTCATTTCTCTCTTCAGCTGTATCAGTTCTGCTGCTGCTGGTACTGCTACTGGTACTATTACTGATCATACTAGTGCTGCTAGAGCCCGAATCATATCCTTCCTGCACGTTTTGCGTCATCATTGAAATCAATGAATCAGCTTCTGTAACTAAAAGTATTGAAATATACCAAAATGTATACATTGTTAAAATATTATTTCATTTTGATACTTAAAATACTTAAGATTACGTGTTACCTCATTTTCGTGATGTACAGTATAAGTTACGGGGTGTGAAACGGAAATATTGAATAGTGCCTTAATAATATGAAAATTATTATAACAGATTCAATACTTACGATTTGGTATATCTTCATCATCATGACTGTATACAGCGGTCATTGATGGACCAGGTTGTGGATCATCAGATGTCGAAGGCCCTGGCTGTGCATCGTCTTGATATTGGCATTGCATGATGAACTTGTCGCCTTCCATGTCGTCGAGCATTTGATTAATCGCTGTGTGTAAAATCGATTTATTGAAGATAAAAAATATAGTTAATAATAATATATGATACTTAAAATGACGTCGCATTATCCTCCCGGCTAGAGAATCGGTGTGCTCGTTACGTTGTCATATTGCCTTCACAGCGATTGAAAGAATATCTCTATTATGAAATAAACCGATGCCGTACATATAATTGATTGTAGATATCCGACAATGTAGTAAAAGGAAAGGCAATTTTTTATACAACACATCTACAGATAAACTTTCAAAATACGGGACAACATAGGTCCACACATTGTACGAACTCGTAGTTCGCGGATTCTTGCGATGCGTAAAGCAAGCCTCAAAATTTTAACAAGTTGGCTTACACTGGCTCTAACCATTTTAATGTATGATCTTTTGTTGTTGATAGGCCAAAGTGCATTGACGACTTGAGGTTTCATCCTCCTTAAATATACTATTATTGGACGTAACCGTTTCAGGAAAAATATACGTATCTATATATTCGACGACTGCAAGCTTTGGCTAATTCGAAGTATAAGATGATATAGTTCATCAGCAGACCGCCCACGTGTGATGGGAGTCTACGTGCGGTAAGACCGACCGTGATAGGTGTGAAGGTGAACGGTCGATCGACTGTCAGTCATGAATATTATCTTGCAGCGTGAACATCTCCGTCGCAAACTATTACGAGTGTACTGTGTGGATTCTGAAGTGCGTCATATGTCACTCTTGTTCCCCCACCCCCATACAAATTTTGTGCGTGAGTACATTATGTAGTGTAACAGATTTTTTATCTCCGACTAGCCTTACAAATAAATATTTAATTATACGAGAACGTAAGGGGGAAGCGTAAGTGAAGACGCGATAAGTGCAATAAAATGATTTGGTTTATTCAGCGTAAATCGGCCGGTGATACGAAACACTATACGTGGGACGAGCGTGGCCGCGAAGGTTGCCCGCTGAGGCTTTTGGTGGGTGCGAGAGAGAGACAGAGAGATTATACAGAGAGACTTACAGAGAGACTTATAGTGGCAAAGTCGCCTGTGGCTCGAATCACTCGCTCGTCGTCTGGCTGGACATCCGGGCGTTCGCACGCTGTAGCGAAGATCGCGATGTTCCCGGGAACGGCGAGAACGCGGAGCACAAAGACCCGGTGTACAACACTAGCGTGGTGGGGCGAAAACACGTGAGGACTCTTTACGGAGTGTAGCGAGATCGCGCGGTGATCCAGAGGATGCAGTTGCAGATTACAAGTCTAACACGGGCTCTACTCTCACTGAAAATGTCTTCGCGCTTTCAAGGCCAGAACAATACTCCCTAGTGCGTGCTCTCGGCGCTCTCGCGGCCCCTCTCTCTCTCTGTGCCTCTCACTCTCACTATAGCAAGGGCTTCCGTTGCACTCTCGCCACCTGTAACTGATCTATGACGTTATACATGTGTAATATAGACGACGGGAGAGAGTTATCCGACGGATGGGAAATTATCCGTCACACTCCCCTCCCCCAGACGCTGGCTACTGACCGGTGTGCCAGCTCGACGCTGCTCTCTCTCCTTGTCGGCATGCAAAGTACAAGAATTATAAGGGGGAAAAAATAAAGAAAATAAGAAGCATCCAACAAAATAAAGAAAGAGATGAAGCAAGAATTATAAGGGATAGGGAACTAATCAACAAAAAAAACTTGGCGGTTACCAAAATTTTTATTTATTAGCGTAGATCGCGTCAGGTACATAGCGGTCAACTCGTATAAAAACGTGAATATAAAAAAAGATTTTCGCGATTCTTCGCAGACCTAGCGCAGATTGAATTGCATGCGCGGCGAGTCATCGCTCTCGTGCGCCGTGGTGAGTGCGTTGGCATCCGGGTTGTCGCGGCGGTCTTTCTCGAACCTGCGGGTCGCCCGCGTGGTCTGGGTGGTGACGTTAGAATAGAATAGAATAGAATAGAAGCCGGCGACGTCGTAAGGTAACTCGACGTGGCCGACAACGGGGACATTTTTTCCGTCAGTAAGTCGTAATAATCTTGCCGCAATCTTGCGTGAAGCGCCTGAGTCGTACAGAGCGCGCACGCGAGATCCACTTATTCCCACAGGCAAATACCACCGGGAATATTACTCTCCAGGGGAGTTAGCGGCCTCTCGATTAGGTGAGAGAACAACAGGGTCCTTATCTGGTCGTTCCGCTTGTCGTTTCCCGAACACTCGGGGCAATCGCCTTCGGTGTAGCCTGGCCAGCTACACCCCCAGAACGTGCATACGTTTTACAGCCAGGCTTGTTGTTTTTTTTCTTGGCACTTGCCAGCCTAGGCGATGGTACGGTTCCGTCTCTCTTCCCGGGAGGAGAGCCCTGACGCTCTTTAGGCGGGCTATTTCGGTTATTTTTGCGATAAGCGCCCTTACGCTCAGAGGCGCCGCTAGGTTTTGGCGAATTCGGCGGCTTATTCGGCTTCAAGCCGAAATGCGCCAGTTTTTCCTCTAGCACCTTTCTGATTAATTTGCTGAGGTCTGTAGGTGATTGCGCTGCGACAGCCGCTAGGCTTGTCTTCTGCGCTGCGTCATCCGCTTCTGACCGTTTAGTGTTTGGGTTTGTGCTCCCCGCTATGGCAGCTCGGCTGCACTAATTGCGAGGCGGTGGCGGTTTTGCAGAGGTAGAGGGGCTTTGATAGGCCACCTCTGGAATTATGCGCGACTTCGGGTTTGGCGGCTCTTTGAAGTTCCGCTCAACCTTCAGCTGTGCTTCTGCTTCACGCGCTAGTTCAAGGAGCTTATTGATGCTCGTTACTTCTTCTTGTATGACTTTGAACTGTAGTCGCGGAAGCATGTTATCGTAGAGGAGCTCTAGCTGCCTCTCCTCAGTCCATGGCCTGTCAAATTTGCTCAAAATGACGCGCAAGCAGACTATGTAGTCGCCCACTGCCTCGTCTCGGCCTTGCGTGCGCGATTCTGCTTCTTTTCGCAGTCGTCACTGGAATCGTTTATCGACTCCGTAGTATCTGCGTAAGTCTTCGCAGAAGTTCTGCGATGATTTCCATTTTTGGCGCTCTTGGCGGCACCAATGACGCGCTACGCCAGACGTGAGCTCTGTCATGGCGTTTAACAGGTCTTCATCTGTTATGTACGGCGCTAGCATTCTGCACTCGCTGACGCATTCTATGAAATTTTCGATATTACTGCCTTCTGCGCCTGAATAATGCAGTTTCCATTGCCTCACCGTCCGTCCGATGTCTACGTTCGGAGAGTGTTGGAGCGTGCTGGTTCCAGCCGAGTACACAGAAAGAAATTTTGAGTTGTCGACACTACAATATTTTGTAGTTGACTAATATCAATAAACTTTAATACTACATAACTATGTTAGAATTCATAGGTTCGAAAATGAGTAATTTGGGAGTTCAACATTTATTGTAATTATAGAATCCCAAAATAGTTTAAATCTATGCTAAAAATGGTAATGCGTAATGCTATTCGATATTGAATTCATAGAATTCAAAATGAGACATCCCTAATTCCGATGTTGGGCATGTGGCATGCCCAACGCCGGAATCAGGCAACACCAACCGCGGATATCGTGTTTTTCAATGACGTTTGAACTCCCTTATGTCTAAGTTGGAACTGCAGTATCACAAAGTGAAGCATATAGTTTTACGAAGTACATCTGGCTTTGAACTTCTAGAAATACGTAATATTTGAATTTTCCAAGTCCAAATTTCTTTCTGTATCTGCTTTGCGATAAACTTGGTTGGTTCCCCCTTCCCCCAGGCCAGCGCTATCCGGGAAGGTTGGCTTGAGTCTGCCAATTATCATGCGTCTGTGCAGGTATACGCTTAGGCCTGTAAGGCGTCGCCTCCGCATTTAGTGCACTTTGTTGCTGTCTATCTGTGTTTAGCGCTTCCTCCCACTGCCTGTTTGCGTGTAGCGTTGCGCTTTGTTCGTTGACTTCCGAGCTTGCCCTGCGGATATTGCATGGAAGACGTGTCCCTGAAGTTCACCGTTTCCTGTTTGTGGAGAGCTGCGCTGTTTTGCATATTTAAGTGCGTTCGCGTGCTCGATATGAGTTGGCTCATCAAAATTTGAGATTCAGATATTTCTTTACGGTATTCCTGCGTTAGGGTTTGCATTTGCACCATCTACATGGCCGCTACCCTCGGTACTTCGTAGGTATATCCATCGATGAAGGTACACTTCACGAAGTTATCTGGGCGACTGTGCGCTTTTGTCGAAAATACCAATCGAGGGCCGCTCTGCGCTGTATTTGTGCTTTGCGTATTCGCTACGGTGGTTGTCGACGTCAATGTCGTCGACGTCCCATGCCACCCGCTTGATATTGTGGTTACTGGTGATGGGAACTCAACGTTTGCGATAGCCCTGCCTAATATTATGGACTCTCTTATATCTTCGTTTGTTGCGGACGCTGGCAAACCTTCGGTACCTTGCGGTTATTCACTTGACACTGGCACATCGTTTGTCGCGCCTGTCGGAAACATGTCCTGGTCTTCAAGGTTTGTCTCTATTGCAGAGTTCGGCATTGACGAATACCGCGCTTGTGCGCTCAGTAAATGCCTTGTCGCGTTTTTCCTTGCGATCAGTTCATTCATCGTACGTTCGCTGAACGTTACTTTGTTCATGAAATCGCTTACTTTTTCGTCGTGCCTCACGACTGCTTTGGCCTCGTCTTCTTGATCCGACGTGCGCACGAAACCGGCCTGAGTCTAGTCACCGCGTAATCGCCAATATAACCTATCTGATTTAGCGAAAGGCGTTCCGTTCGCAATTAGCTCCAGTTCGCTTAGAGGTGCGTCCAGTTGCCTACCTTCTAGATTCACGATCAATCCTTGGATCTCTAGGCCGATGATTTCGTCACGGGAACGTCGTCTAATTCAGACATTTTCACTTTTTAATAAACTTAGTATACAAAAAATGTAGTAGCACGCAAACGACAAAAGAATAAAGAAAACAAATAAAAAATAATTATTTACAATTAAATAGCGTTACGCGGAGGAATTCGTACGTTTGGAAAACACAGAAAATTGCTTTTAGGTGTTTTCAGCGTTGTCTCGCCCAATAATTAGCGTTTCAACTATTTTATCTGGTTTGCACTTTCAAATATTTAAAAAAAATATGTCTCTTCCAGTTATTTCTTATTAGTGGTTTACGCAAAATTAGTTAATATTATTTTGTGTAATTTAGTTGTTAAATAACTAAATAAATAAATATATAACTATTGTAAATAGTTAGTATTAATACTGGAAAATGTGTTGCAATAGCACGTCGCTGGAACAGTATTGCGTTTTAAAATTCTTATCAGAGACTTAATACTCCAATTAAAAAAATTATATTAACTTATTAATTTGATAAATACCCTTCCAATTCCTTGTTTATTATTTTAATTAATACAAAAAACAAAACGGATTTAAAATTCCGAAAAAGGGCAAAAATTGAAAAATTTTGTTCAAAATTTTCGAAATTCGCTAAGTTGTTTGTAGTTACTGAACAATTAATTATTTCAACTTTTTGTAATTAAATTTTTGCTTTGTTTTGCTTAAATTATTAAACACTATCATTACACTAAATAATAACAATTATTTTGAAATAACTTCTTTATATAGATCACATGACCTAAGTTGCACGGA
>JAYJLV010079302.1:0-14510 GCA_036873485.1 Torymus texanus
AATACAACATAATATTTATTCATACTTTTGCATTAAAAATAAATTATTTATTAATTAATTAAAACTGCACACGAGATCTCATATGTTTGAAATTCGTATACTGATCTCATATGAGATCTCATATGAGATCTACATGAGATTTCAATTACGATCTCATATGAGATCTCATATAATATTTTCACGCGGAGTTGCATCATTCTCTTAATAAGTTTTAAGTAAACTTTAAAATCTGACATAAAATAAATAGTTCATATCTAAAGATTGCATATAAATTGATGTTTAAAGGTCAGGTGTTGGATTGGCATACAAAACGAAAAAATTTTCTTTGTATTTTGATTTCAATTCAGAGTCAGCCTTGCTGCATCACATCTATTACAATTTTGAGATGTATAACTGAAAGATTTTTTAAATGAGATTAATAAATGTTGTTCCAAAATTCATGTGTAAATATTAGAATTAAAACCATAATATTTTGGAAAAAGAAGATCGTAGAATGACGACACAAAGTTGAGTTTAAAGAACCCGTACATTATTTTATTTATTAAATCGTAAAAGGAAAATGCTAAATTTTATTTTTTAAGATATCTCAAAATCTCGCCGTGATTAAACAGTTCTGAATCTGAATTCGTGTTTACTAAAAGGCTAGAATATTTGAGAATGTGAAGATCTGTTCTGTCATATAGATTATGTTTTTCTTTATCTGATGTAATCAGCTTTCAGATTGTAGCGTTTCATAGGTTTGATTCGCCAATTGTATATCTAAATAATCAAGCTTACTAATGTTCACAACTATAGCGATGAAACTATCAAGATTTAATAAAATAAAGTTTGCATGCAATATTGGAAAAATAACCTTTAACTTTTTATTAAATAAAATATGTATAGTCTTGAAGAAATCTGTTAAATTAAATCAACCAAATTATGTTGCTTTCCATAAAGCTGATTCTTATTATTTTAACACTTGGACCTCAAACATCGATTAATATAATGTCTCCATATATTAATCAAATCGGAGAGTGAAAGAAATTATATATTTTCGTTGCAAAAGAAAAACTTATTTATCTAACGCCTGAGCACAGGCTTCTCGTCAAACAGACTGACAGACCGAATATGTATATGTTGGTAAGGTAGGAATTATATTCTTAAATATATTAAACTGAACAAAACTATGATAAAGAGTACTTAAAGATCGTGGTAATAATTTAAAAAATTGTTAAACTTACCTAAATTGAAATTCTTTAAAACATTTCAAATCAATATATACCCAAATCATATTTTCCATTAAAAGTACTATTAACTAAATAGCGAAAAAATTTTAATTCTAATATTTAGTTTTTTTAAAGCAAATTACAGCTTATTTTAAAATTTAAGTAAATTTCTAAATTTCATATTATTAAAATATGAAAATAAATCAACAATGTGAAAATAGTTTCACCCTCTACTGATAATATTCTGAGACTTGGATATGAATACTTATACAAATGCACGCGCCAAGGGTTAGAATTACAGCATCATTTCTGGTTTTATAAATACGTAATTTAAAGTATAACATTTCTGAGATGTCTAAAAATTAAAAGTTTAATAATTTTGTTAAAAGCTATGTTAAAAAAATAATATTTTAACCCGACTTTGAATAACCTTTTTACAAGTTTTTCTATATCTTTGAAATATAATATATATTTTATTATTTAGACACAAATAATAAAATATTATTTTATTAAAGGAATTGGTAAAAAAGCTTTCTCTAGGAGGAAGTGAAAAATGAAAAAAAAAATTAATAAATTCAATGAGGCAATTCTAATCTCGGATTAGTGAGGTGTGATGGTTTATGCTGAATTCTATATAGCACTTTTCTTTTTTCGTGGACCTAATTTAACAAAGCTTTTAGGCATCGATGCATGAAATTAATTGCCATGCCTTTTTGTAAATAAATTGATACTGATACTTATAAAATTTACTTTTATGAAAATGAAGTAGCCGAGGAGGTTTTGAATAACGTTGAAAAAAATGTATGTTATCTGATTATTTTTAATTTTGTTTGATATTGCATACTGATCTTATCAAATCTCTTTTTATTATGGAATTTAATTTATTGTAAATAGATTCGTTTTGTAAGTAGATATATAAAATTTTTTCCTCCGAATCATTCGACATAATTAAAAATATTTCTAAATTTTGGTTTTCTAAGTTTTGCCTTAACAAAAATCTGTTGTAATTATGATTTTAACAAAATAAATAGATTATTTTTAAAAATCAAATGAACTACGTATGCATTTGAATCATAGATCAAAAGAGAAAAGAAGAAAGGAAAGGCGATATGCCGGGATATTCGCGAGGAATCGCATAAAAAAGCGGACACACATTCAATGGCCGGCTAGACGAGGCAACTGGACATCGAGACTTGACGACTCGGTAGTCAGTGAAGGTCAAGATTATTTTATGCTACAGTAGAGAAGAAGTCCAATGTTTACGTCACTGTCAGTAGGTGGAACGTTCTGGCGGTACCGGGGACAGAAAGGTAGATAGATCACTGCTGCAGTGGATCGTTAAAATACAAAGTGAGCAGGCGGAAGGTGAAGCGAAGCACCGGATCATCCAGATTGATCGAGTAGTCATCAGAAGTAATTGTGTTAATTTGGCATTTATGTTCTGTAAGTAGATCTCACTTTTACATTGTCCACTATCAAGTCCTACATAATCCTACATATCTCAAATTTCATTAGAAATTGTACTTTTCCACTGTGATTGAGTAAAGCTGAATATGATTAGTAAAGAAGTATAAATTAGCTCTGACTCAATGATGTTATTTTTAGTATTTCTAGATAATTTTCGTAATTATTTAAACCATAACTGTTTATTTTTAATATTTGATAAATATTTTCAAAAATTATCAAAATTTGAAAAATTGATGTTACATATAGTAAAAAGTAAGGGATGAATGTTTGCTTTCGATAATTTTATATTAATATAGCAACAAAATAAGGATTTTTCGTTACCATAGTAGTTACATCCTTAAACTCGAATTGGTATTTATCAAATAAAAATGATGTTTCTGATAGAGATCTAATATTTCAAAATTAATATTATCAAAACATACTAGATAAATTACGAGGGATACGAAAAACAATTTTTATTTTTTCCTTCAGGCAGTTGGGATTACAACAGTTTTAAGCAATCACTCAAGTGACACATTGTCGTGAAGAGACGGAATATTGAATTGTGTTTATAATAATACGCTTATTTTTCAACTAATGATATTCATTTAAATCATTAAGTACTTTATTTGAGATTAATTTTCTTATTTTCAACAAAAATTTTAATTGTCTAGATGCATACACGAGTGCACGCATCCGCGCGCTCCATAAACACTCACATAAATATATAATAAATATGTAACGTTGAAAAACATTAATTGTATAATCAAAATAGTAAATGTTATTGTAGTTAACATGTAAGAAAATTGATTACAATACCTACAAAATTTCAAATAGTTATGTTTACCAGGTATAAGATACGTTTTTAGTGAAAATTGTACATTTAACTGGATACTATAACACACCTATTTCAATTTGTATATAGTTTTTATGTATATACTCGTTTGAACCTTAAATACTCTTTTTTTAAATTTTATTACTATTAAGATAATTTTCCTTCTTATATGTATATTCGTTTAAATTCAAATTAGTGCCACACAAGTTTTTAAATATTTTTTTTCAAATTTTTTACAATTAAGATGCTTTTTTTTACTATTTTATATCAAAGGATATAAAAGAAATGTATGAACATTTCAATAAATAGAAAGTATTTTTGCTTATACTTATACAGAGTATTTTAAATATAAATTTCTAATAAGATATTTATTTAAACATGAAAAGATTTAAAATTTTAAGACATTATTTTGTATGCATGTGTGATTCATACTCTATGGAGGTTTTACGTATTTACAAAAATACGCTCACTTTTAGAACTAATATGTGTCTGCTCGGACAGTTTTATTTATTATGCACTAATACCTGTTATAATTTTGTTTGAAGATGATTTGATATTTCAGTAAGAATGAATAAAACTTCTACTTAAATGGGTATATAATAGTAATTGTTGGCATGACGTATATCTGTTTTCTTATTTTGTAAAGAAATTAATCTTTAATGTTTCATGTAGACGTACCATTAATATTATTTCATTTTCCAGCTAAGCAGTCAAATTGTTATAATCAACATTCTTGGTGACTTTTATACTAATTAAATACTCCAATTTCACGGCAACCCTAAATAACAATGATCAAATCTCCAATAGTCCAGTATTCAAGCGAGAATGCTACACTTGCTATATAGTCAATGTCCCTTTAGCAAATTTAGATCTCGGCGCATCGCATGCACGCGAGCAGTCGCGGAAATATAGAGCGCGCGCATCAGAGAGAGAGAGAGTGCGAATCTCCGGACCGTTCGAGAGATGTGCCTTTGAGTTTCCGGATGGCTGAGCAAAGGACGGCTCGGTGCATCGCGTAACAATATTTATCGGCCCTCGTGATCGCTGGTCCGCGAGAATTGACGCGCTGTGCAGCTGTATACATATATGTATATATACACATATATATTAATGTGCTACCTGACGGACATCGTGGAGCGCGAATTTTGACTTTGCTGACAGTAGATCTGTGTAGCCCGTTGACTTGGTTTCGGATTTAATTCGAAAGCGGGGAACTTGTTTATGATCGAATGAGTTAAGACTTATTAATAATGTTTTATAACGATTTGGATTTTTGCCATCTTAACGAAGAGAACGAAAATATCTGAATTGCTACCAATTTATTTTAGGTTGATTTGATGCTTTTGGAAAAGAAATAAAAGTGGTTTAATCTTTTTTATTTAAATTATTCAAACATATTATGGAAAATAATCAACACAACATTGCATAAATTTACCAAATCTTTATATATGTTTAGAGATTTTTTTCTTATAAGTGTTGAAATCATTTGTTATATCAAAATTTCTTTTGCTTTTCTACATTCCGGAACGAATTTATTCGTCTATTTCTATGTTTTTTGTTAATGTTATCTCCGCGAATGGTATGTTATTGACTATTTGTTTCATTTCCGTGGTTCTAACTGAAACTGCATCGCGTGATGTCTAACGTGAACGATACTCATTAAATTTCTTATAAAATGCTATCAAATGAGAAGTCGAGGAAGAAGTCTTTTATTTCTATACACTTTCTAAATAAAATTAAACTAAAATAACGAAAATTGTCTAATAAAATATAAATATTGTGCTCACTGCAAATGTAAGTTAAATTGTATTTTAGTAACAGAAAAATTTTGTTATATTAAAACTTACCTACGTAGCTATGTTTTACATTAGTGATTAAAGAAAAATTAAGATTTTAATGGATATTATTTAAAAAACGAATTTTAGAGGTTAAATGAGCAACAAACTTCACAGACCAATGCATTTTTAATTTTCTACTTGTATTTGGTTTGTAAATATTTCTTTTTTCATGAATGCTTAGTGACATACATTTTTCATGTAACAACTTCACGTATAACGTCATCGGTACAGTCACACTTCAAATTATTTTTACTACCTCAGCAGTCATGGTCTATATAACAATGCACTTAATTATATTCAAGCGAAAAACAAACGCTTAGTGTCAAAAGCTAGTTTTAACTTTAAAAAGATTGTTGCATACAATATAAAAAGGCTAAGAAGACACTGATATATTCGTTTATCGCAGATTCATGCAAAACATGAAACATATATTTCGTTTTCTCTAAGAAGAAAAATTACTTTCATTTCCTCATGTTATTCTTATATTATGCAATAATATCTCATATTTTGCGGATTTTTGAATCATATAATACACGCCACTACATTAACATCTCAATTAAAAAAGCTCTAAAGTTTTATCGTGATTAATGATTTCTGATATACGTTCGTCGTATGATTTTGGAAAAAAACTGGTCAAACGAAAAAAAGTCGTGTGGTTCTGATAGTTTCTTTATCCTCTCGCAGTTGAGATGACAAGACACAAGCTGCAGGCAATACATAAATATGTATGCCATAAAGTTATTGCTTCAAAATAAGAGCTATACTCGAGGAAACGTCATTCAAACTATTGAATCGAAAGAAGTCCGACTTCTCGCCATTAGAGCTCCATTCTCTCCATTGTCATTATCTCATTGTCACCTTCGCACCAAAGATCACGAGTTCATTCACCAGCTTCTACGTTTCTTTCCTCTCATTGCTCTCATTCACCATACGATGTACCAATCCAAGGTTCTATTCCTCCCCTCTCTATCTCTTTCTCTTCATACCATTTGAATTTCTTCATTGCCGACGTGCAACCGCGGTTACTGCACTGGCAACTCGCGTGTGCATCGCTGCAACGACGCGGACGACGACGACGCTGACGATGATGACGACGACGGCAGCGGCGCAAGTACTTTAAAAGTAAAAAAAGTGGGAAACACGTAATCAAGCGCTCTGTGTGCAAGCTGTGTGGCACGCGCCCGCTCGCGCTCGTGTGCTGCGTGTACATTTCGTATAGACCGCCTTCCTGCATCTCGCGCGCGCAGTCTTCCACGCGACGCACGTCCAGCCGGTCTATAAGAGCTCAACTCGCACAGCTGACGGACTTGGAGCAAAGGATTGGAGAATTTTTTTAAAGGCTGACTTTTGGACTCGCAGTCGAGGTAGTGACTTTAGTTTTGGTGGGCCTAAAGAGAGAGAGAGAGAGAGAGAGAGGGAGAAAGAGAGAGAGTGACGGATGTTTGCGTTGCGAGAGAGTGAACTTTGACTTCCGGATCGAGGTTGCGCTTGCAAACATTGCGACTGATAAGATTCGAGTGACCGCTGTACTGACAGTGCGGATCATGTTAATAGCTTTATTTTTGACAAAGTCCGGTTGGCTTAAGGTATGTAGCTGATTTTTATGATTTCAGTTGCGGTTCTGACTTTATTCTTTATTTGTAGAGATAGTTGAATCGGGTGTTTGCTACTGTACATATTTGAAATTATCTTTTTTTTTTACATTAATTTTTTTATGAATTTTATAGACATTTTTTATATATAGATAAATTTTACTGGCGTCAAACAGGCTGTTAAGCATTATAATTTTGCTTATTTACATCAACCAAATCGCAAATCGTTACTGGATTAGGAAATTTTGCCTGTATTGAAATCACAATTAAATAAATAAATAAATAAAAACTGTTGTATTAAAAATTATTAGAATTATCACACAAAATGTTAGTAAAATTTTATAAAATGAATCTTATATATAAAATCCTTTCAATTCGTAGAAGGAACGAAGAAATTGATGTGTTAACTTTCAAGTTTTTTTGTACGTTCATAGTAATTAGTACTTTATGCATAAAACTACGCAAATTTACTTGCTGCACTCTGAATCATTTCTTTAAAAATAAGATCCATTTCGCATGCGAAATGTGTCTATTACTTATTAGCGCAAATAATTTCGAAATACCAAATTATCTTTTCGACATTTGCGTGTAGACAGCGAATCTCAAAGTTAAACGACTCGATGGCATCATTTCATACCAAAATGTCAACGTCTAAAGGGTTATTAAGTATTTAAAAGGCGACTAAAATTTTTACAAACAATTTTATGTTGTTCTTATAATACTTTTCAGATTTATTATTAATGTTGCTTTAATTGTGAAACATCAAAGTACGTATGCTTTAATGTTAAATGCTGAGGCAGAAGACCGCGATAGCTATTTTTTATTGTCCCACATATTTATATCAACATTTAAGTTAAATACGCAAGAGAAAAATACGATCTATGCCAGTCAGGATAATTATAGATTAGATAAAAATTTGGTGATTGATAAAGCAGATCAATCATTTCTTGAGAAAACATAATCACTATTATTGTCTGTTTGTACAGTTTAACAAAAAGGTTTGCTTGATAGAAAATGTTAAATATTGTGTAATAAACAAATAAAAAATACCTTGAAGTATGATTATCACAATACCGTTTGAACTCTAGTGTTTGATAAGATATTATCATTTATTTTGTCTTAGGGTATTTTAAATGACTTTTATCACAATTTTTATCGTGATGGCTATTACTTGAGAGTTTGAAGGTAAACATGATCTTGCATATCAGGAAAATTACGAAAAACATAATTCATTGCATAGTTGTCTATAAGAAATCGTTTATTATTCATCTTAAAAACACTAAAAAATAGCAGAAAGATTGTAAATAATAATAATATTAATATAGCGTTGCTCTAATTTTAGCAGTAAAATATAAATAGTTTTTATTTAGGTGTTATTAAATCAATATAATTGAAGAAATATTCAACTAAATCAATTATATCCTTTTAAAAACCTGTTTTCTTAAAATATAAAGCATGTAATATTTAAATATATTTTTAAGCTTATCAGCTGGTAACTTCTTTTAATCACATTATAATTCTTTTTTTGTCTATTTTATTTCATTTTTACGCTATTATAAATTATTTTTAAATGATTTTTGAGTGGACAACTGGTAGTTTTATTATCAGGAAAATGTTTTTCTGGATTCTAATTGCTATGCTGCAATGATGTAATGTACTCATGCTGCATAGGTACTTTGATATTGCGTGCTAATTGTCATAGTCAATAATTTCGGAATTCATTTCAGCTTGAGGAAATAAGTCATTGTAATAAAATGACATCATACATCATCCGAATGTGTTTAAAATTCAATATCCATGCCGATTTCATCTCAAATTGAACAGACAATGTTTGTGTCTCCGGTTACCTTAAAACTAAGATTTGCTGTTCTATGAAAATAATTAAACATGTTCATTTTTTATTTTGAATTGTAATAAAATATCCATTGTGCGTTATTGAATGTTTTAACACAGGATTTTCTTTGTTGCAGACTGTAAAAGTATATCGGAATTCACTTGGACATTAATTATCATTTTTTTTTAAGTTTATGAAAATATGTTTAATTTTGATATATCTGTAATAATAACAATATGTATGTATTTTTTGTAATAGTATCTTATATAAGCCATATCAGTAGTTTAAACAGTACTACATTTTATTTTTATACACGAAAAAACATTTGTTATGGAAACTAACTGGTTAAATGTCTCTATACTCAACATTAGTAAGGGAAACCAATACACATAGTTACAGTGACCAATAATTGGTTATAATTATTAATTTAAGTTTTGTAATTCATATATTTTAGAATTTTTATATTAATTTTCGGACAACATTTTTATGCTAAATTATATGTAACAAGCAATGTAAATATAGTTGTTTTCTTTGAACTAGCCGCAAAATAAAATTTTAAATGCAACACTTGTTCAGGTTAAATGTCACTAGTTAAATTACATTGGTATTTAAAACAATTTTTTCCTCCTAGGTAGATATATGTTTGACATTCCGTAACCTTTGACCATACTCCTCTACCTTACCTAACACAAAACCGCAGAAAAAATAAATTCTCCAATCTCTCGAATAACGCATAATTCTATGTTTTGAGCAAATGGCCATCCGATCCTAGAAAGTAAACAAAGCATTATGGTAATCGGTCCAACAATAGACTCATTCTCTTTAATTCTTTGCAGGAGAACAAACACCATGTCGGTGGAGCTGGAAGACGCTACTCCCGTGGATCGACTGACCCGGAAGCTGAAGCAAGCACCGAAGTTGATGATCGGCAATGCTGAGATGGCCTTCGATCCGTCCGAGCTTGACGATTATCACATTCAGAAAGCCGAGCGGGAGTTGCGCGAGACGGAGGAGTTGATTCAGGAGTCACTCAAGATTCTCGGCGACTTGCTCGCGGGTGAGGCCACTTTTTCTGCTACATATATATGTCGTTGTCTTCATGCTTCGAGATAGCGCATTTTATTGATTTTTTCGTTGAGATGGTAAAGATAAAGTCTATCAACTAAAATAATGAAGAGATTTGAACTGAACAAAAAAACAATGTTGGAAGCATCAATATTTCATTGTGGTGATTAGGTTAATATGATTCATTCACGAAATCATAAGTGCAATTGGTTTTTGTTCGGTTTACTATTTACTTTTTTACTTTATAACCTAGCAGGATATGAAAAACGTTCTTCTAATGTGAATACACCTATTTAAAAATTTTGATAACTTGTTGGAAACTAGTATTAACAAATAAAAAAATTATATTTCATAGTAATTTTCATATTTCTATACAATCAGAATATTTTTATTTGATACAGTGCAAGCATATATCGCATTTGTTTACGAAGAATTTGATGATATAAGCAGTCGTGTTTTCGATGTATTATTCATTGTTTTATTTTTCTTTGTATAGAAACGAATCATGAAAAGAAATTATATGGTTCATTTAATAATACACTTAGAATAGCATCCATACCATTTTCTATGACATACTTTTCTATTTGACAAAATATAATAAGACTAACGAAAAAAGAAAAATACAATTTTACTGATAGACACAAAGACGAGAAAAGTTATAGAGAAATATTTTCTAATGCACAATAATTGATTTTAATTAAACTTTTTGATGAAGTATAACACATATATTTGTTAATTCTCCTTCGTTTTTGTCGAGGGTCGTTCGAATTTCGGATGGTTCAAAATTCGGAAAAGCATATTTCGTACGATCCATAATTCTGAGAGACCAAATTTCGGAAGGTTCAAAATAACGAGAGGCTAACATTCGGAAAACGAAAAATCTGATGGTTCATTATTCGGAAAATTAAAATACCGATAGATCAAAATACCGAAAAATGAACTTGTAATAGTTAACTGCCAAAATACCGAAAAATCATTTATCATATGGATATAAATACCGAAAATCTAAATTGTTTTTGTCGTGATCATAATAGCTAAGATGCGTGTGTTCAACTGATCGAGTTGCTACAGTCTATTATGGGCTTCTTGGTTTCGCATCATCACACATCTTAGTCGTTTATATATTTTCCACGTAATTACTGGCTTTGTACTACCCAATAACTATTTTCTTTTTATTTTAAAACCGCAGTTTTTGAAAATAGGGATTATCATTCCGAAATTCTCCAGTAGGTATATTTTGTGAACATGTAAATAGTTTACGCATTATGATTGGAAAATAATAATAGTGTTTTATATACAATAGTTAGAATGATACTTATAGGACATAACAATACTTTATAAAATAGTGAATGAACTTTATTTGTATGAAAATCAGCAGTATGTTTTTTAAAAGTAATGGAATCCTTGTGATAAATTACAAATTTAAATAAGAACTGAACAAATTTTCGGATCTAAGTCAAATAAATATCTATTCATGTATATAAGCCTTCATTATCTATTTTATTGTCTACCGGATTAGAATCAAATAGAATTCCTTTGCATTTCCGGTTATTGCATTTGTATTGTGGGGTTAACCATGCATTTATGTGGTATGCTATTGTTATTTGATTTACAAATTGTAAGTATTGGAAACATCGACAGTAACCTTTACCGAGATCCATAAAATATTTTAAAATTCCGTGGTTTAGATTTCATGAATAATTTTTCTAAATGCCATTTCACTTAATGCAGTATCCCACCATTTTTAGGCCAAAGGAATGTGTGAATCGTTCTACAATTGCTCATCAGCCATCACCTGATTTTGCATTCATTGTTTGTACGACAAAATTACGAGAAAGTAGGGTTAACGAATAACTATAGTTAGGTGTAGCATCAGATGATAGAACGTTTGAAAGGCTAAGGAAGATAAGTTTCGTATTTATATTGACTGCCTGACATCACTTTTACCTTTTGTACTGCATAAAGTTACTTTAAATTTCAATCGTTTGCATACATGACGTCAGTAAAATGTTAATGCGCATTAACTTATTGTTAGGATTCTTTCACGCACAATCTTTTTTTGGAATAGTAAATAATTCAGTATATGTGTACGGTTACCCAGTTTTACTTTCTTGAGTAGGATTTAAATATATTGTTATTAGATAATTCGTCAGAGGTGGAATCTTTAGTTCCATTCGTTAAGTATAAAAAGGTTTTAAAATTTTAATTTCAGAAATAGAATACTTGCGGATATTTAGACCAGTCTCACTAAGATGATAACAGTGATAAGATCCTCTAAACAACATTAATGTAAACAGAATATTATTCACAAAGGCCGAGATACACTTATAGATTATTGAGAGCGTATATATAACTTCGAAGCTCGTATTAGCAATTCCAAGCCCAGTAACCTTAGGCGCTTAGCAGCGTGTCCCCATTTTTATACTCTGTGAGTGCAATACACCTTCGTCTATAATAACATGTCGTCGTTTGATTCACGTTGTTTGTATATATGTTAGAAAATATTTTAATTTGCCTATTTTTTAACTACTAAAATTGAACACCAGATCAGGAATTGTTGGTAAATTATATTTTTAGCAAAAAAATTACAATTTCATTCAGTCTTCGTTGATTCACTTCTGTACGATATAGATTTTCCTTGTTGTTTGTAAAAAAAACCATTTGATATGCAAAATATAAATAAAATGATTCGATCACGATAGCATAATAGTTTTCCTTATTCAAGTCATTAGTATATGCATGTTTTCTACGAGGTTTCACGAATGACTTCGGTAGTTTCTGTGAAAATTAGAAAAAGCACGAGTAATTTACTGTTGCGCCCTCATGTATTTGAACGATCGAGCTGTCATAACACTTCGAACAAGTTGTGGTAATGTCACCTAATATATATATATACTTTTTATTGCTGTTGTTGCACTGAGATATTCTTTTTTGTTCACATTATTTAATCGGATCAATAGAGTATTTTTATAGAAGAAATGTATCTTTGCTAAATTTATTCTGGTCTTTTTTATAAGGAATTCTTTATTTTTATTTTCTAATAGGCTTGAATCAAGTATCAAAACAACTAACTTAAAACAACCACTATTTACAAATAAATGAATTGCTTCGATTTCTACATTGTTTTGTAAAGAAAAATTCAAACAGAATTTTCCATTTATTTATTTATTTTAAACATTATAATATAATACTAAAAAAGATAAATAAGGGTATGATACTTACTGTGAATAGGTCAATGCCGTTATGCATATTAGTTTACGATTTGTTGTTGACTTTTATTATAGATACAAAGTAATAAATCAAGTCTCTGTTTTATTTCATGTTTAACGTTTTATTAATGAAATAAGTACACAAAGAGTTATTAAAAAATCAACATGATTTTTTCTATAGTATTTCTCTTGTAGCGCGTGTCAATCTTATTGTACTTGATAAATATTTTTCATTGAATCTGTTTACGAGGATGAACCATGTTGTGATGTTGAGATAATTTTTTTGCTATGTTTGGTGAAAAATTCCAAATATTTTTTGTTATTGCTTTGGCTGTCAATTGCAAAATATCTTTTTGTTGCCATGCACGCGCTATTTCTTCAAATTAAAAGTTTGCTACAGGTCTTATTCATTTTATAATCAAATTTTTACTAATTTTTAAACTTACGTAGGATTTATAAATCTTGAAAAGAGTTAAAGTTAAGATAAGAGTAACACACACCCTCAAGTAATTTTAATTGATATTTAATTTTTTTTAACTTTTCTGTCTTATATCTTTTTTGCAGAAGAGGAAGACTTATACGTTCCTTCAGATACAGAGTTCCTACAAATATTTCTTCGAAGATGTAAATGGTATCCTAAAAGTGCTTTTAAACTGGTAAGATAGTGATGTTATAAGTAACGTTAATAAAACTCTAATCTTATTCATTTACATTTTAGTTATTAGTTCCATTATACAATATGTAGTATCGCTATAAAAGATTGATTCGAGAGAAATAATGTTGGTGATAAAAAATAAATTAAAATTTTGAAAAATGAAATCCCGCTAATTTAAAAAGTTTTTACAATCTTATTATTAAAACACTACATATTTCTTTATTAAATAAAACAATTTGTTATATCTATGGGGATGTGTGCGTATGTGTGCGTGTTTGAGCAAACATGTAATATATTGATTTTCTTCATAATATCCTTAAATATTAATAGTTCTGAATTTTATAAAACGTTTTAGAAGGACTTACAATTTCCTACATCTTCTTTTATTAGAGTTTAAATTATTTATAGTCTGTCAGTTGTTATTAAGACAAATCTCGCCGTCTTTAATTTAATTTGCATCTCCAAAAATATTTAATGTTTCGAATAAACATTTTTTTAATAGATAGCCTTTTATATTTACAGCTGCAACTCATTATTAAAAAAATAAAAAACAATTTACATAAGTGAGAAAGAAACACTTGTAATTGTAAAATCGTGTTTTCTAGTAAGCATATCCAGAACAAAATTTGTATAAGGAATCCTTAATAAAAGATTTTATAGAGTTCAATATTGTTATAGGTAAAAATGAGTAGAAAATATGAGAGAAAAATTTAATCGAAAAATCTATGAAACTATATAGAAAAATTATGAAACGTACCCTGGTAGAATTGTGTCTATCGAAAATAGACAAGAAAATAGTAAGTAGCTACTAAAAGTAGCTAATTTCTC
>JAYJLV010079313.1:0-14506 GCA_036873485.1 Torymus texanus
AAAAAATCTGTATTGTCTATCCACAGGAGAACCTACCTACTGGCCATCCGACAACCGCAAACTACCTGATCTTCTTGGCTTCACTATTTTGAAAGGAATAAATCTGGCTAATCTCAAAACGGAATCCTGCTGAGTTGAAGATAAAGGAAATTCTTATGAAGTAAATAGGCGTCGTGTTCTTGCATTGCGTGCACTTGGACAAGGATATTCTGGATTGGAGACTTTTTGTGGAATAATGGACCTACCATCACACGTAGCACATTATTTTTTACGATCATAATACAGCACTGGCTTCGATACAGGAAGCAGTGAAAAAAAGAAATAGAATTGTCATCAGCTGGAAGTGAGCGATTGGATGTGTCTGTTAATGGGTCATGGAGAAAAAAAGGATTCTCTTCTTTACAAGGGATCACCAGTTTGATTGGTTTGCGCTCCCAACAAATGCTTGAAATTCCTATTAAGAATAGTTTTTGTAAAGTTTGTGTAAAATGGGAAAATAGAAAGAACACAGAGGAATATGAAGACTGGTACGCTGACCATTAAGCAATCACGAAGGAAGTGCTGGAAAGATGAAAGTGGATGGAATTGTTCAAATTTTCCAGATGTCAGTGGAAACATATGGAGTTAAATATCATCACTACATTGAAGATGGTGGTTCGAAAGTTTTTATTGCTTTGTACGAGGCCAAATTAATGGTAAAAAAAGGAGTGTGTAGAACACGTTCAAAAGCGAATGGGAGCGAGGCTGAAAAATCTGAAGAAAAATTCTGGCAAGAAAAAATTGGCTGTCGGAAAATCTATTGTAGGATAGGGACACTTGACTGGTAAAATAATAGATAAACTCACTACATACTATGGAAATGCTATCAAGAACAACACGGATTCTGTGGAAAACATGAGGAATGCAATTACGGCCACAAAATCTCCACAGGTCAATCACCTTAGTATCATTTGTATCCAATAGGTGAAATAGTTGACGCAAGCGGCAAAATGCAAAAACTCAAACAAAACGGAAAGGCTTCCATCATACTGGTACCATTCCACCAGCAGTCATAGAGCAGTGAAAATCCATTTATGAAAATCTCTCTCAAGAAAAGCTGCTTTACAGATGTCTTGGGGATTATACTCAGAACAGCAATGAGAGCTTCACTCATTTAGTTTGGAAGCTCGTAACCAATACATTTTTTAAAGGAATCCATGTTCTTAAAACAAATGTATATATGTCATTCATTTGCTTCAGTAATGGAAGAGTTAGTTTTTTGAATATTATGAATTCATTCGACATAAAGCCTGGAGCAAATATAATTGAAGGGGTGAAAAAGAACAGCGACCATAGATTATATCATGCTGACAGGAATGTTGAAGAAAATACCTTGGAAAATTGAAGTAAAAAAAGAAGAGGGCGGCTGCAGTTACCTGAAGAGTCATACAAGCCAGGTTGTTATTAAAGTAGGTAATAAAAAGTTCTTTCTTTATATAAAATTAATTATGATTAATTTAACAATAGCAGCATTTTTTGTATTTTTTCCGTATTATGAAGCTGTTATTGGATCTATTATTAGGGCTAGATGGTTTACAGGTTATATTCAAGCATCAACAAATAAAAATGTTTTCAGCTTACTATAAAAGAGGAGAAGGACTGCAGTATGGTATTAATCAAAATAATATTAAAATATTGTTAATCTGACGAAGCATTCCTTTTATAGATAATTATTGGATGGATATTTGCAAGTCTTCATACCAGCACAACTTTTATATTATGAATATTCTGTTTGCATTTTTTAACAATGTATATTATGCAGACTAATGGCAATTTTTCAAATTTCAAACTTGATTTCTGAAAAACTTTTCTTTTCTTGTGTTTACAGTGTCTTTGCCGCAACTACTTTTCAAAAAAATTTCAGAAAAAAGAAAAAAAAAGAAAATTATAGAAGTTATAGAGTAATATTAAAAACAATTTTTAAAGAAAAGTTGCAAACTAAATGCGTAAAGTATAAAAACAAAGAATCTTCTAAAATTTCAAGTCATGTCCTTAACTCGTTAAAAAAATTTCTGCGGCAAAAACAGTCAGTCTCAATTTTAGAATGGTTCGATTAACATGATGTACGGTAAGGCCCCAAGTTAAATATCAGTTTATTATAGGAGAAAATTGCAGGTAATAATCTGTAATTCTATTGAATATTAGTAGAAAAAATTTTAAACTTAAAGGTTATAGCTGGAATTAAATATAATAAAATTATGTACTGCTTTTTCTCAGCTCAAACTATGGCTTACCCCTTAAAGAGTTTCATGGTGATAGTTGGTTTCTTATTGAAGTTCAAGGCTAGGTGATACGGAAAATCAATCCAATTTCATTATTTAATAAATTTTTTTCTGGGGTTTACCCATCTGCAGCCTCTTTGGGCCTAGAAAGTGCATCCTTTCTCTTTTACCTTTTCCCCGGGAAGCCAATACTCTCAGTCCCCGAGGGAATATCGGGTCCACTTCCCAATGTAGCCTCCCCGGAGGAGGTCTCGTATTTCAGGGACCAGCTCCTCACCGGTAAGGCCGGCGCTCCCTGCAGAAGGCATCGGATTAGCTACCTAACTACCTTACTTGCAATTTCCCTGTCATTGTTTCGCATTTGCCCAGGCTTACGCCTATGAGTCAAGGGAAAACCTGAAATTTTTCTGAAGGAAATATTCCCGGGGAAAAGCCGCTCCGATACAGCCGGTGTCCAGGGTTCTTTTCCCATTGAAGAAAAACTCAGAAAAAGAATCTGAGTTGACTTCACCGGGAATCGAACCTCCGACCCCTTGAACGACCGAGTTTCTGCTAGTTAAGACGTACGCCGTAACCACCTGAGCCACGGACCGGTCTCATTATTTAGTAAATTAATATTCGAACGTTTACTTGGGAAAATAATTTTAGCTAGCGCTCCGTTATATATAAATACTATGCTCACAATTTTTGTGAGGTTGTATTAATATTTTCATCAGATATGCCCGTTTAAAAACTAGACAAAAATTTGAAAATACAGACTCATATTTACTGACATTGTGGTTTTCATTTAACTAAATAAGTTCTGTGTAGGTTTTTGAAAAAAATAGATCTGTCAGGCGCTCCGTATATGTAAATACTATACTCAATTTTTTTTGAGTAATTATATTAGTGCTTGCAAAATATATAGACATTCTAAAATTATGTCGCTATTTCACATCCTCTTAAGCTAAAAAGTTGTCGTCCATTTAAATAATTTTTTGTAACACAAGCACGTTTTTTCGCCGTATTATGCGAACCTAACGCGATCGTTTTTTTTTTTTTTACCGGCGGGCTAAAAAATCTGCGAACGGGCGTTTTTCAGTTTTTTCCCGCTTCTCAATAATAAACACATACCTAAACAATCTTAGTTCTTTTTTGTAGTAAATTTTCTTCTTTAAATTTCCAAATTATACTAGTATGTACGTGGTGGCCGTGTCAGAAGGTGGTCATATTAGCCCCGCTCAATATACCAAAAAATGCAATAACAGTACATGCGTTAAAAATAATACGTGGTGCACTGTTACGTCCTAACGCATAATTTCTGATGTTTTAAAGTAATCGCGAACGCGCACTGCTGAATTGAGTACTTAGCTTGTTTCTTGGAGTGTTTGCTGTTGTTTCTGTGCTGCGTGGCTGGCGGTCGATGGCTGGCCCTAGGGACAAGGCCCCGAATATGGTGTTACGCGCAGGCTGTTAATGATGTTGGACTCGGTCAGCTCTGAGGAGTCGCCCCTGAAGATGCTTATACCTTGGCTCAGCTGTCACCATTTCCTGACTGATTGACAAGCAGGAAGACCCTGGAGATGTTCGGCTGTGCTGCGGACGGTGCCTTGGTTGCTTTATTATGGTTTGTCCTGATATTTGTCGGAAAAAATTTTAGTGAATATCCTCCTTTGATAGGTCGGGACGTAACAAACTCCACACTCTGTCTAAAAAAGCCCACTTTACTTTAAAAGCCCCTAGGGGAAAATTTTTGTGCTTCCGAATAATGTCAAATAGTATTAGTCATATATACAGTTATAGTGTGTGCGTATGTGTGTGTACGTGCGTGTGTGTGTATGTATATATTATTACAAACGGAAATTGACAAGTTTAACGGGTTAAAATTACATATTAGTTATTAAATATTTATATTTTCAGATTTATTGAATACTTCTCTTGGTCCGGAATTCGTTGCACCAGTTAAGAACAAAACGGCAGCAATTGGACGAGAAGTAACACTTTCCTGCAGTGTTAGCAACATTGGAACATTCATGGTATTGTTACACTTTCTCAATATTATTTTAATTACTTGAAAATTCTTACCTTAAAACGAGTTACCTGGACCGGCTTGTTATTTTGGAAAATTTCGAGATTCTTATTTTTACAGTAAATATAACAAGTACTTTTTGATCTCTAGGGCACCCAATTTAGTTTGCGGGACCCATTTTTTCAGGTTTCTTGACCTTTCACGAACGAAAGCGATTGTAGTCAATCCCAATTGAATGTCACTCAGTATCTTCAAAACGAGTAATAGGTAATTGATCGATAGGAACGCCGTCGCCCAGAATTCAACTATTAACGTTTTTGCAATTCGAGCATTTCGCAGGTAAAATTGTTTAATTTGAAGAGAAAAATCCGCTTAAGTATTCCCTCACGGTTAAGCCTGCGCAGCCGTATGTATATGGTTGCGAATCCTTGTCTTTAGCAGTTCGGAAGAGAGTCCGTAACTTAAAAGCACACGTGCCAAGCGGATGTGTGGATTCATATATGGTACGGCTTCATCGTTAATGATGACCGCATATGACATTTAAGCTGAGATAATTTTATAAATGAATTTTCTATTTATTTCTTCAAAAATAAGGTACGTAAATTTTGTTATTTATTGTTATCAATCATTTTTCGTTTTGTACATAAATTAACCGTGAGTTTATTATGACGTGTAGCTGAACAACATTACTTAACTTATACAATACAATAAAAAACGTAATATAAACTCTCATATAAACAGGTAGGTGTTATGCACACGTTTAAAATTCAATCATATCTAAACGATAAAACATTTATGAAGTATAGAGTTAAACATTGTTTGATTGATTGATTTTATTATTAATAATTTAAATATGTGTTTATAGATTTATTTGGGCACAAAGCAGGACCTCTGTAGAGGTGTGAATATATACGCACCAGTACAGTTTAATCTTACGGTTGATATTTGAGGTTGATAAATATAATATTATCATCCTCTACATAAAAGCTCATCCATTTCATGTAAGTCCATTCACATCTATTTCATGTATTTCGTGTCTAGTCTGTTACGGTAACTATACTATCGATCAACACTTTATTTCCATATAGGTATAGCTTATTATTTATCAACGAACGCGGGTGCGCTCTGAAGGCAAGTTATAGATTACAATATAGAGAAACCTGAAGGGTGACCGCGCTTCAAACATACATTGATATAGGGTCTTTTGAAGAACTATACAACTTTTTAGTGCTTTTAGAGTTATATTTTAAATTGAAATATACTTTTATGAGAAACTACTACCTTAACCGTATGTAAAAAAAATTACATTGAAAAAGTTCTTTTATATTTAAGATATTGATTATTGAAATTCTTTTTGTCCGTTTTCCAATACTCAACTTTTTCCTTCTTGATTCTTTTTCTAGTCTTCCCTCCTCCGACCACGTGACCTCTTACACCTGTATTATATATAACACTATAGACAGAATAATGTCCATTGCTCCGCACGCCAGTATGTTTGTAGCGTTTGTGCATAGAATTACGCTTGTCAATGAGGTTTATCTGCTCTGGTCCAAGCCAAGGAGCATATTTCTTGTTTGGTTTAATAATTTTCAAAGATGCTAACTCATTTATGGCGCGATTTATATTTAGGTTATTCAAGGCCCTCTCAAGTCGTTTTCGATAGAGTCCATGCTCACCTAATCGCAGCATTCCAGCAATTCGTTCAAGGCATCCGGACAGATCTTATTATAATCTCTGTATGAGAACGTCTCCATAACAGGCGCCGGCACGAAAAAATTTATTGACATGTGTGAGTATTCTCATTTTTCGATGTGTTGGATCGTGGGAGACTATTTGAAATGACAGCTCAGTTTATGGCTGTAACTACTGGCTAGGTCTTTTAAAATCGGAAATAAACCTGTATTCGTTCGCACAGAAATATGGGGAGGCCTGTATATTACGCCAATTAATATTGGGGAGGAGGTGCCCTGCCGTAATTCGCAAAAGGAATACTCGGGAACGTCAGGTGTTCCCGGTTGCTCTGTGTTTGAAGATACTAATGTGGTGATTTGAAAACAGTTGCGTACGTACAGAGCAACTCCACTTCCATGTACATTTCGATCTTGCCGAAGAATCGAATAGCCTCTGATTTGAATCAGACTGTCGTCAACGACCGAGCCCAGCCATTCTGCAATACCAAAAAGTGATAAGTCGGGTTTTCCGAAAGATACAGGCGTAATCTCGCGTATTAGGGCATAGTTACGGAGCTTGCGCCGGCTTAACAGTCACTGCTGCTTCTTGTGTCTCGTCAGGGTTGCACCTAGGATCGGGGGCGGAAAGTAGTCGCCACCCGACGAAAGTCACTCAACCGCTTACCACTTGCCGTCCTCCTCTTTTGGCAGTCGCTTCTTTCCACTTACCTCTAATCTCTCTCTTTCTCACACGCCAGTCTCCTCTTAACTCCTCACGGTCTCTCTCTTTGTACCTGTTTTCTATTCTCTCTCTCTCTCTCTCTCTCTCTCTCTCTCTCTCTCTCTCTTGCTACTTCTTCACGATGTATTACTCTACGTAATATATATTATCGACTTGTCCTTTATGGCATAAATATTTATTGAACGATGTTAAACTTTCTTTAGCTGTACTGAGTTAACGCATCTTTTTTTTTATTTATTGTTACTTTTATTTTACTTATGTATTGTATATATTTTAACAATTTTTGCCGTTGAGGCGAATAAAAAGGTTTCATTCATTCATTCATTCATTCTCTCTCTCTCTCTCTCTCTCTCAAGCAATTCTACCCATAGAAGATACAAACGTAATGTAATGTAATGTAATGTATGTAATGTATTTATTTATTTTTCATTAGAAAAAAGGTACTGGGCGTGCAGTGTTGCTTGATGAGTTTCTTCGGCTCAGCAATGAGCTTGACTTGCGCATTATTCAAGAGCGAAATTCCTTCATTCATAATCGTCTCGCTGATTCTCTTGATACTAATAAGGATATTTGGAGGGTAATACGCAACCTCGGCCTCATGCCAAAGCGAAGAGAGGCGGACCTTCACGGCTTCACACCAGAGGAGCTGAATGCTCAGTTTGCAGGAAACTCTGTCTCACCCCACGAAAACATCAAAGAAGCAATGGACTTTATTTTTCCTGTACTGGAGGAAGATTTGATCTTTAAACCTGTTAATCTTAATGAAGTAGTTCTTGCTATTTCACATTTCTCTTCCCAGGCGAGGGGTGTTGACGACTTGCCTCAAAACGTGGTTGTGAAAGCTCTCCCTGATATTGGTGATTATTTGGTCAGCATTCTTAACTCCTCCTTTGCACGGAGGATCTCCCCTAGTTCTTGGAAGCAGGCATAGGTGATTGCGCTCAAGAAAACGCAGCTCCGTCTTCAGTTTCGCATTTCCGACCCATAGCGCTCCGTTGCTTCCTCTCTAAGGTACTGGAAAAGATCGCTCATGATCAAAACACGGAGTATTTAAACAAAAACAATTTGCTTGGCCTCTTCCAGGCCGGATTCCGAAAATATTACAGTACTCAAACTGCTTTAGTAAGGCCTTTGATACCATCTCGCCAACAAAATTGCTGAATAAACTTCGTCTAGCGGGGTTTTCGAGATCGGCTCTTATGTGGATCAAATAGTATTTAAAGGGCCGAACTCAAATGGTTATTACCAATAATAAAGAAAACTCAGACTGGATAGAAACTAACCTGGGAGTTCCACAGGAATCCGTCCTGGGCCCGCTGCTATTCTGCCTTTACCTAAATGACTTACAGGACGTACTTGACAGTAACTCATTGTCAGTTCGACATATTTTCTACGCGGACGACCTTCAAATCTTCGTTCATACCACTAAAGACAGAATTTACGAAGGTATAGCTCGGCTGTCACATGCGGCGCAGCTCGTCTTGGAATGGGCGGGGGGCTCCGGCCTGCATCTCAATGCTCAGAAAACCAAGGCAATTATATTTAGATCAAAAAGGAATATTAACGCTATTAATGAAATGAATCAACCAGGCATTGGGTTGCAGTCCGGATCGCTCATTCCGTTTAGTGACGAGGTTGTGAGTCTCGGTGTTACACTCGATATCAAACTGACATGGAAACCGCACATCAACCAATTAGCTAACAAAGTCAACAAAGCCCTTTATATCCTGCGATTTATCAAGGCATGTACCACCGAAACTCTTTGCAAAAGGCTAATAGAGTCTTTGGTTCATCCACATCTTGATTACTGCGTGGTAGTTTACTTAGACTTATAACTACGAACAACGAACGTAACTACAACGTTTGAGCAACTCATGTGTGAGGTACATCCTTGGAGCCCGTCATGATGATCACATCTCTTGCTACCGATGACAGCTAGGCTGGCTCTCTACAAACATGCGGAGGCAACACTACATGATGCTCCTGATTTATAAAGTTTGGCGCATCCGTGAGCCGACTTATCTAGCGACTTTTTTCAAAATGTTCAGTCCACAGGCAACTTTTCGAGGTGAGCCGCTAGAACTCGCCCTTGAGTATGTAAAAACTACCTCAGGAGAAAATTCTTTTCGAATTAAGGGAGCCAGACTATGGAACTCTCTTCCCTCCCCAATTCGCAACCTCCCATCTCTTTCTACATTCAAGAGGGCACTGCGTCAACATCAACTTGACCACGCCACCTAGTCACCTAAACGATATATGGAGCTGCCAGTATATTAATGTAAGTTTAACGCCACTGTGATATTAAAATTTTATATACGCTGTGATACGTTTTGACAAATTGACCTCTATTCCAACTTTAATTTTATATATACAATATATTCTACTTAATTGATGTATCGTCACTTGTTTATTTATTTACACTGCGTTTTCTTTGCTATTTTATATAATGTTTAACATATTTTGTATAAATTGGATGTTTTAATTACTGATATTATTAACATGTATTTTAAAGTTTTGCTCTTGAGGCGAATAAAGAGTAATCTATCTATCTATCTATCTATCTATCTATCTATCTTTCTCTCTCTCTCTCTCTATATATATATATATATATATCGTACTACGTGTACGAGTTCGGTCTTCTTCCTCGATACGGTATTCTCTCTCTCTCTCTCTCTCTCTCTCTCTCTCTCTCGCTCTCTCTATCTCTCTCTTATAATGCGATAGATAGGGCGGTAGGTGTTAATTCGACTCATGTCGTGCATGAGCTTCCTTGGCAATTTTCCATCCTATTCAACCCTACAATTAGGTGATTAGAAAATAGCTAGCCTCGGTGCGATTGGCTCTTGAAGGCATTAGCTTGGCTCGACAGCCAAAACAGAGTGTCTCTTCTGCCACCTCTTCTGCACTAGGTTTGAAAACCAACGTCCTGGAAATTGCATAGGCGTTAGTGGCACCACGTTTTTACGCGTATAGGTGTCACAGTACCTCCGCTAAGTCGTTATATTCACATCTATGCGCCTCCACACACACCAACCATAATTACAGCACACACGCAGCCGCTGGCAAGCTCTATCTCTCTCTCTCTCTCTTTCTCTGGCACTAATGCTATTGCGCCGCCGCGCATTCTCTCTCTCTTTCTCATACAGGCCATATATGCAGCACGCAGGCTGCCGCTGAGTTTTCTCTCCCCATCTCATATTATTGCGCCTTTAACACGTTTCCATTCAGCGCGCAGGCTCCAGCGGTCTCTCTCTTCCTCTCACTGTACAGCACACGGGAAGCTGTCAACAACATCTACAGGGGCGACCGTGTGCTTTCAAAATCGACGAGTCGGCTTTAATTATACCCGATATGCCGATGGCCGTGTCACTCGAAATGCTCCGGGAAAAAACGTGATGCGCTGTATAATTTCTACCGGAGTGAGGAGCAGCCTCAAGAATCAGCGAAGGCGTCCAACGCCTCATCAAACAGAGAGCGCGCAGATGAGCACGAGTCGCCGACTACATAACGGCTCGTGTTAAATACTTCGATTATTGCCGCCCCACCATCGCGCGCCTCTTGTCTCTTCGACGCCGGCTGCTACGCTCTTCCTTTCAGCAATGCAGTGAGTGCGGCGCACCACCGGTGAGTCTGCGGAGTAGGCTATCGAAGCGCTGGGGCCTCGAGCGCCAGAGAGAGGCGCCAAGCGGGTAAGACGGGCGCGTCACTGGTTCTCAGGCACCGTTGTGGCCAACCAACTCCTCAACGACTGAGAAGAGTTCATCACCGTCTGCGAAACAATCGGACGCCACCATCAGGGTGCTGCCTCCAGCGTTGGGGAACGCAAACCTGTATGGTGATAAAAATGTACTTATTCCTGTTAGTACACTGGAGCTTATATTTCAAAGGTTTGACATGCTTATGAAGCAGTTGGATAATTTCAGGTCCCTCGGGAACCGCAACCTTGTATCGCGCAGTGCCGCCACACTCCAAGTGAAGCGTATTTGAACATTAATGCGGTACTGCCGGCGTAGATCTCGGTTCTCGAGGAGCGAACGAGAAAACAGAACAGCCAATTTATCGCCAGACGATCTATTTATGAAATGTCAGCTGCTTCTCGAAAACTACTCAGATTTAAACAACAAAATGGACAGTGCAGTTAGCCGCTTACAAAATCTCGAGTGTGCTAGCAGCGATACTATGAATGTAGCTAAGACAGCGGAATTCAACTCAGTAACTTGTGAGACTGACAGCTCCGCCCACACTATCAACGATTTATGCACGCAGGTATACCCGTCCTCTCAATCGTGTCCCGGATTAAGTTCCGGATCAGATGGTTCTGAGTCCTGTGAAGTAATTGTAAACGGAGTTATAAGAAACGAGTGCGAATTGTTAGAGGAATTGTGTAACAAAATAGCCTTTGCAGTGCTCAGGGCCATCCTTTTCACTTTTGAAGTGTCCAGTATTGTTAGGGCACGCGTTTAGCGGATCCGGGATACGTTTGAGAGGACTGGTAAGGAGGTGGACGGGGGCTTGCCGTCACGACCTGGTGTATCGCTTTCCTGTACAGTCAGGCTTAGCAGTCCGAGCGTAGTTAGAAATGTGATAAGGGCCAAGCGTTCGCTCGTCAACAGTTATTGTACCACTAGCGACATAGACCCCAAACTGCTTCAGACCTGCAAGTCATCCAAACGGCAAGTCAGTCTGCTCCCACACAACACCAGCCTAACAAATACAGTAAAGATGTAACCAGTGATATGAGTCAGGAAGGAGAACAGGTTGTGGGGTTTCTGCGGTCATCATGACTGGGTTCCACTGCTTCATCAGGAAGGAGGGATGAGGATCTCCTTAAGGTGGGATTTATAAATATTAATTCTATTAGGCCATGCCTAAATAATCTCCGACTGTACCTAGCTGAAGATCCCACTTACCACTTCTTTGGCATAACTGAATCTTGGCTGTACCCGGACGTCGATGACTGTCTCATTCGGATTGATGGGTACTCGGTGCTCAGGCAAGGTCGCAACATCCACGTCGTCGGAGTTGCCTTGTATGTACGTGACGATTTTACCATCGCAAAACTAGCATCTTCAACGACAGAGGGGCTGGGAAAACCCTCAGTCCCTCCGTATTTATTCTGTCATGTGCAGCAAGGCACCTCTGCTCCGATTCTGGTTGGTGTCATTTATCGACGTCAAAATATTGCCATGCAAACAAGTACTAATCTGTTTGATGTCTTTCGAGGCCTGAGTAGTGAGTACAGTCATAAATTTATTCTGGGGGATCTGAATGCAGATTTGTCGTTGGCGTCCGATGCGGACGCAAATATCGTACTTAATCTAGTTAAAGAGTTGTCTCTTCAAATAGTACCGCATGGTCCAACCCATCACAAGCCGATATTTCACACATGGATTGATGTGATTCTCACTAACGAGAATGATAAGGTGCTTCATCATGAAAATCAATGCCTGCCCATTGATGCTTCCATTGACCGTTTTGTACCAGCGCCTATAAGAGATTCTTTCTCTTACAGAGACTACAGAAGCACTTGTCCTACATCTCTGAATGAATTGCTGGCGCGTTGTGACTGGGTAGACATGAATTCCATTGAATCCGATTTGGAAGGCGCATTAATTTCTTTAAATTCTAACCTAAATTTAGCTATTAATGTACTAGTATCTTTATAAACTGTAAAACCTTGTTGAAAAAGAGCTCCTTGGATTTGCGCACGCCCGTGATCCAATACGGTCCTTCGAACTTGGACGCGAGCTTCGCAGCTATATCCTTAGCGGTCCAGGAGAGCGTGTGGCTATGCTTCCGTACGATGTCACCTGGGCAGAAGTACGGCTCTCGCCTTCTGGCATCGTAGTACGCGGCTAGGCGTTCGTGCGCTGCCCCCGCTTGAGAGGGTATCCATTCGTTCCACCAGCGAGCCAAACTTTCTCCTGAGACATGATTAACTTTTAGCGTTATATAATCAAAGAAAGGCTTCCAGAATAGAGTCCGATCAAGTACCACACCGAGGCTGGTCACCGTCTCTGTAAAAGGCACGGTTCCCAAAACAATATCAGGCAAATTCATTTGTTTGATGCGGTTACTTTTACGCTCTGTCGTGAAAAAGCGGCTTGTGTCTTGCCTCGATTGAGTCTGAGATCAGCGCCACCGCCCAGTTTGAGACGGCTTGAGCCGCTGAAGACAGCCGACTAATCCCCTCATCTAACTGCTAAAATGGGACCAGTACGTAAATCTGTAAGTCGTCAGCGTAGAGTACGTATTTGATATTATTATCAAAAATTTATCAATCAGAATGCCATTTTTATTTAGAACCTGCTGTTCTCGGTTCAACAAATATGAGTGTATCCAGCAAAGGATAGTATGATAAGGTGATATTGTGTCGAAAGCTTTTCTAAAATCGAACAGTAGTGCAATAGTAACGAGCTTCTAGTCAAAACTAGATATTATGTCGTCAGTCAGTTTCAGTAGTGCTGGGGTGATACTATGATGTTACCTGAAGCCCGTTTTAAGTGGATCAATGATCCCCTTAGTGATGATATACTCCAATAGTTGTTCATGTACTAGTTTCTCCAGGACCTTGGATAGAAAACATAACAGGGCAATGGGACGAAAGTCGGACAGAGAAGTAGGTGCCGATTTTTTCTTCAACGGTATTAATTGTGCTTTCTTCCAGGCTTCAGGAAAAACACCGTTGTCGAGTGACAAATTGTAAAGATTGACAAGTAATGGTTCAATGGTTGGGAGAGCTTTTGCAATTACACATTGCGGAATGCCGTCCTCGCCTTTAGCCTGAGAGATAAAGTGAGCAACCGCGAGGACTACATCACTGAGCGAGACGTTTTAAAATGTAAAATCGTCAACAGGAGCAGTATTAATTAAAATAGTCGCTTCGATGCGAGATTCGGTTGACGAGCTAGACACTGTCGCAAAATGGTGTTGAGCTCATTCAGGGAGAAACCGTGTAAGCCGTTCGTCGACTTGGGGAGAAGACCGAGGCCGCGCTGTTCCTTCCAGAAGTTACCATTGTTGTCTAGCGTGTTTTTCAAGCAGTTGTGTATGTAATTCGTACGTATATTCTTCGTAATCTTAGTTGTTTCTATATGTAATATTAAGAATTGTTCTAATAATGTGGGGTTATATGTCAATTTGTGTCGTTGTAATGTAGCGTCACGTTTGCTGTATAAAACCTGCAGTTCCTTGTCCTTCCAAGGTAGACGGCGCTTTTTGGGTGCAACAGTTTTTATCGGAGCTAACGAGTCCACAGCAAGAGTCAAATTATCTGTAGGCTTAGTCAGAATGTCGGTCACATTTGGTGAATCACTATTGAACAGTGAGCAGTCACAACTTCTCAAGAATGAATTTAATTCGTCCGAATCGATCCATGTACCAGGGCAGCGGTAAAATTCGATGGCCCCTGCTGGACTACCGTCACGGCTAATTCGCTGTAAGGTCACGTAAGTATGTCGCGTCTGTCGTTGTTTTGAGTAAATTCGCGTTAAAGTCACCTATCATGATTTTGGTGTTATAATCAAGAGCGTAAAGGTTAAGTTGGTCTCCAAGAAAGGGGTCATGTGTCAGAAATACTTCAGGGGACCGATAAACTAGAGAAATAAAAATAGTGGTCGTCTCAGAGGTGGTCAGTAATGTGAACAGGAAAGTATCGCGAACGTACCGAGCAACACCGCCACCATGGGTGTTACGGTCCTGTCTCATGAGCGAATAGCCATTGATCTTAACCGTTGAATCATCGAGCATGCACTGAGAGAATTTTGGGGTCTCCGCTGTACTATGTAGTACGAACGCGTTCTTAAATGTGCACAATGAGTTGTCC
>JAYJLV010079324.1:0-14506 GCA_036873485.1 Torymus texanus
AGAAGAAGGCCCGCGCGCGCCGCGGTAAAGAAGGCGGCCGATTCGCGAAGCTGAGCGCAGAAGCGTGCACGTCTCCGTAAACATTCTTATGAATTTTAGAAATAAAAAGAAGGCATAATAGTTATATAATTAAAATAGTTTCGCCCAAACGGGCGTAAAGTGCGTATTTTCTATAAGGTTTTGCAGAAGTATGTTTTTGAAGTTACAATATGTAATTTTACACGCAAGGTACGAAAGTTGTATTATGTCAGTCCAGTCAACTTATACGGGGGGTACGTGACTACAATAAATTGATTTTAGTACTTTCTTGTGTATAATTTAAATAGAAGAATGAACAAATTCTAATACATTTTTTAGTACAGTCATATAGTTGTTTCGGGTAGTAGTTAGCATTACTTGATTATCGATATTTGATTTCACAAATTTCGTTTGTTTGATTTGCAGTGACCAATCTGAATGCACTTACTTACATATAATTTGTTCAGCATACAATGACTCCAAGAAGTATAAAAAGACTTTTTCGTTGGTGTTTATTTGTTTCATTAAAAAAATTATAAATATTATTATTTTATAGATTATACTTACGTCGAAAGTTTTATATTAACAATATTATTTTTATTTTTCATTTTTAAAAAATATTTACATGTATCACTAGTGCGCAACAAAAGTTTGGTTCTGGTGCAGAAATCTTGAAAAACTGGCGGTAGATTCCATTTGCGTACATTACGTCTGACGTTTGGCTCTAAAATGGCATATAATTAACCTAATTCTCAATGCAGAAAATGAAGCAGTAATTCGGCATGGATTTTTACGAAACTCCATATCCTATAGTTTTTGAGGGTGCTCGTTTCCATTTTGACAACAGTTTCGTTGTAGGATCCGCCATATTTTAAATATGGCGATTTAAGACCAGTTTCTCATGAACGGGGACCCCGGAAGTCAAAATTTTTTTTGCATTTTTTTTATAGCTAATTATCTGTAGATATATTTCCAAACCGATTTTTTCGAAATCAATTTTTTTCTTTTTGAGTTATAGCTAAAAAAGTGGGACCACCTTTTTACGCAAAAACGGAGTTTACGCGGTAGCGCTTATTTTCCATAATATTTTTTAATTTCCCACCTTTAGGACCATACCACAGGTGACGATGGTAAGTATAGCTACCTCAAGTGTCACTAGATGTCGGAATATATGCTATGATTTTATAGATATGCTTCTATATATACTAATATCAACGGTTATAGTGTGTAGCGTCAGTTGAAGCAGTTCACCGTTTTTTTTTTTTTTTTTTTTTTTTTTTTTTTTTTCGCAAAGGAAGTAATCCATCAAGAACTTTGAAAAGAGAATTTGCAGGCAATCAGTGGAGTGCAGAATGTGAACCGGAGTTTGTTTCGACGTCGGCAAAAAAATTGAACAATTCAAATTACGACGAAGTTACAACGGACATTACAGCCAACTACGTTGTTTTGCACTTTTTAAATGTTTTTTAATTTATAAGCACGTTCGTGAAGTGTGTAAGCTGTGTCAGTGACATTAAATGTTTAAAAATGATGCTGGTGTTGCTTCTAAGTTAGTGGCCCAGTGCTCTTGCTCAGTGCGTTCGTGCCATTCCAGTCCAACTTTAAACCGTTTTTCTGCAATTAACCGACGCCTAATGTTTGCCGTAAGAATGCTAGCAGGAGGTCTTCAAAGTTTGAAAATGTTCTGTGCGATTTTAGATATAACGTCTTCGTTTAGTAATAATATTTACTTCACTTTCATTGATAATTTACACATGGCATCTAAAGCTCTTTTCGAAAACTTCCAAAAAAAGGCTATAAAAGAAGAGATAAGTGAACATACAGCAGCTGGAAAAGAACCTTTGAATTTAACTGTTACAGGAGACGTTTCGTGGATGAAAAGAGGTTTTTCATCACTGTTCGGTCTTGCTACATTAATAGGAAAGCATACGAATAAAGTTTTAGACGTTGTTGTTAAATCCTCTTTTTTCAAAGTTGTGCCAAATGGAAGTCAAAAAAAGGTACGGTTGAACATGATTTGTGGAAGGAAAGTTACGGAGAAGTATGCTCTGCAAATCACCAAGGAAGTGCTGGCAAAATGGAGGTTGATGCAATTAGGGAAATGTTCGCGCGCTCAAAAGAGTTGGCCTTGGCGGGAAAGGTACTGGCAAATTAACTGAGAAGGTTATTGCAGATTTAACGATTTATTGCGGTTTAGCAATTATGAGACATTCTGATTCTGCAATAGACATGAAAAAGGCTTTGTGGGCCGTGTATTACCATAACATTTCAAGCGATGAAAATTCGTAGCATATGTACTGTCCCAAAGGCAAAGATAGCTGGTGCAAGTGGCACGTCGTCGTGGCCAACGACTCTTTAAAATAATTTGTACATAAGCCTCCTTTAATAAATAAAGTGAATGATGCCATTAAGCCTGTTTTTTAGGCTTTATCATCTGATGATTTGATGGAACGGTGTACCGACGGCAACACGCCAAATTCAAACGAGACCGTCAACAGTTGTGTCTGGCACCGAAACGTCTGCACATCGTTGAAAAAACGATTGAAATTGCAAGTTTTATTGCCGTGTACCTTTTTAATGAAGGGAACATAACTATTTTAAAAATTATGGAGCTGTTAGGAATCACCGTTGGGCTTGAAGCCTACAATTTTAAAAAAATAGCTGACGAGAAGCGAATTACAACAGCTGAGAGAAGTCTCTCAGAAGGTGCAAAAGCAACTGCATCAGACAAAAAATCAGAACAAGCTTCCCAAATGGACCAATATGAAGTTGACGAAGGATTAATATACGGGCCTGGAATTGCTGATTAGCCAAAAGGTACATTTTTGCCATTTAATGAAAAAATTCGTGTTTCGAAACTTTAAACTGGGCGACACGATTTCTCAAAAACTATTGAATATATCGCTGTAATTTTTTTTGTTCTAAAGTAAATAGAATTTATTGGAGCCTGAACCAATAATATTATAATATTTATTATTATCTATCTCAGCACTTTGAAGAGCAAAAAAAAACGCGAAAACAACACTAAAATTTGCTCGTCCGCTATTTTTTCAATTTTTGACTTTTCGTTGATTTTATTGGTTCAAGCTGCAAAGAATTTTATGTTATATAAAAAAATTTTAATTTCTGATTTCAGATAATATTTGCAAGCGCTATGATGCCGCCCTTTAGGACACTTTTTTGAGACGGCCATATTTCATCGTTAATAAAAAATTATTATTCCATCATTTTCTACAAAAAAAGAATTTATGTATACTTTAAGATATATTAAATAAGTACTAAAAGAATTGAGTTCCTTATTTGCTTCCATCTATGAAAAAAAATTCGAGAAAATCATGTAAATTTTCGGGCGCTAGATGAGAACCTGGCCTTAAAGTGAAGAAAAGAAAACGCATACCATTTTTTTAATTGATGTTAGAAAGGGATGGAGCTGTTTTTCATCAATTTTCGGTATTTTTGACGTTTTTATGTAACACTACATTACTTAGCACGCAGAAATGTCTGTAATATGTTCCAAAAGTCATAATATTTGATTCGTAAAAGACTCCAACTATAAATCATTCTATGTTGACTTGACCTAACTACAAAATATGAACTTCTCAATAATTTTGGCATAAAATCACATTACATTATATTTATAAATAGTTGAAATTGGTTTTTAAATTATGATTCTTATTCATGGAGATATTGCATCTTCATATAATTTTGTCTTTGATCAACTTATCCTAAAATTTGTTTTTTCGACAATTTTATGTTAAATTACGTAAAGCAATGCTAATGTTATGCAAGTGATGATATGTTCTAAAATTATAGTACTGTCTTCAGCAGAAACGTCATCCTCAAATTATCTTGTAGCGACTCTATCTAACCCAAAATTTTAATTTTTCGATACTTTTAAACGAAAGTACATTATTCTAGACTTTAAAATAGCTATAACACTTAAATAATTGAAATTCTTAGTCCAATGGATATCACAACCTCAAATTCTTTGTAATGACACAACCCAACTTAAACATTTTTAAAATATGATTTGTTTCTAATATCTTTAGAAATAACGGTTGGAAAAAAATTTGTGACCATAAATGTAGTAGTTTATAATGAATACTGATTTAACATCTGAGGTTTTGACCCGCACAAAGTTTGTTATCTTTTTGGACCTAAAACAGGTTTTTGAAGAAATTTTTAATTTGTTTAGTGATAATTGGATCACACATAAAAATCTTGTATTTTTATTTCTAGTCATTTTATGAAATTCCAGTATATGAGGCGTTTCACGTCAGCACTCCAAGCGCGGCGCGCGAGCGCCGAATAATGCTGTTTTCAGCTTGTGTTTGAAGGGCTAAAATGTACCTAAAGAAAATAACGACCAAGTGATTTCGATGTATTTTTTCTCAGCTTTCCGATGCTGCTATCAGTTTTTCAAAATTTTTTAATTTGTCCTTGAAAAAACATAAAATGTGCTATATCTCAAAAACTATATTTTTAATATTTTTTTTGACCTGCTAGATCGAAAGAGAAGGAAATTTTAGAAATATTAGTAGAAATAAAAAATTCATAATTTATTAAATACGTACCAAGGCTAATGAATAGATAAACGACTAAGCGCGCCGACGTCACGCGAGCCAGGCGCTACGACTGGCCGAGCGCCTTGCGTTTCTTGAATGATATCTTGAAAAAATCAAAAAACGCCTATGGAGAAAATGGCTATATCTATGTAAAATTTCCTCCTCTTTCGATCGAGCAGGTCAAAAAATATTAAAAATATAGTTTTTGAGATATAGCACGTTTTTTTTTAAGGTCAAATTAAAAAATTTGAAAAACTGATAGCACCATTGGAAATCTGAGAAAGAAGTACATCGAAATCACTTGGTCGTTATTTTCTTTAGGTATATTTTAGTCCTTCAAACACAAGCTGAAAACAGCATGATTTGGCGTTCGCGCGCCGCGCTTGAAGAGCTGACGCGAAACGCCTCATATATGGATCGCCCTTACTTCCAAAACGGTTATTCCCCAAAATTTTGGAAATTTAGATACTTGAAAAAAGAACTTCCTTAAAATTTTTTATTTCTTTTTTTATATATTATACCACTGGGTATACACATAAAAACATACTTAATAATATTTATTAGTAGTACCAATCTTGATAATTCAAAATTCTGTTATAACTACCTTTGCTTCAAATATCATCGCTTTTTTTAAATGTCTTTTAATTCTTTTCAACTATACCTAAATGTTAAATTCGAACAACTTCAGATTCCGATAGTGAAATAGAGGAACATGTTTCTGATAACGAAGGCGGTGTTTTTATTTCCGATCCAAAAGATTCAAGGGAAGAATATGATAAAGAGCTCAATGATGAATCAGAATGTTCTGAAAATAAAAGAGCAGGAACTCATCATATATTTTCTTATTTTCCATAGGACCATTTGTTATGTACGTATCTTCAATAATTATATATGTCCTTTGACTTCATGTGGTGTGCCATTACCAGCGTCAACAAACTGATCAACCATGATGCTAAATGAATCTATAAAACCACTCTCGCCTGGAGGAGAACTGACTATTTGCGGGAAGCTCTCCGCTTACCGAGATGGCCGCCACACTAATACAATCCCTTATCCATTTTTGTTCAATAGGATCTCTGTACTGTTCACTGATGATGACTATATTTGCCATTTCCTCCCGGACCAGTTGAGGCAGCAGATGCTGGGCTACTATACATTGCTTTAGGTTGATTTTTAACCTTTAGCCATTGTTGTTTGGTTCTTCTACCTTCATCGTTGCCTACTCGTTGGCGGTCGAACAGTTTACTGTCTTAGGGTCCCTTTTTGACACCTGAAGAGGAGTGATGGCTTGTCAACTGAACTCTGCCAATTACTTGCCAAATGTCCAGGCATTTAAAGCAACGAGTACCTGCTTCTCGTAGCCGGACTCGATAATTGATCCATCCTATTCTTAAATTGTCAGTTTTCATTTTATGCGGCGATGGGACTTTTGGTGTATCCGACACTCCAACCTAAATCTTCGAAAGAAAACAAATCAGAAGTACCATGACGTTTACGCAATGTGAAAATTTATTTGAATATAAAAAATTATTTAAATTTATTTAAATAATATGTGTTACTTTATTATCAAATTTGTATTTGTGATAAACATAAACATCTTGATTTCCTGGAATATATATATTAGAAAATATATTTAATCATTCTCTTTAAGAAAGTTTTCTGCTAAAGAAGTTAGCTGCGGTTTTCCACTCCTATGACAGTTTTCAGCAAACCTTATAAGATGAGTACTTGTAGTGCTTGATACTTTGCACGTCACTGTGACTTCGGCACTAGTTTTTAGTAGGTGTCTAGCACGTTTATAGTGCTACACACATTTTAATCTAATGGGTCTTCTGGGCCCACCCCTGCCCCCCACTCGCCTCTCCTCTCCAGTGTCCTGCTTCCTTTCTTCTTAGTATCAAGTTGAAATTGTTTGTTGTTATTATTATAGCTTTTATATGAAAGCATCTTTTGTACACAAAACTTTACAAATATGTAAATGACAAATACTATCCAACGAAATACTTCATGAGGCGTAGATACGTAGATAATAATTATTGACTTGACAAGAGTAATATTATATTATTATATAAAATAATATTAAAAGACAGCTGTTGGAAACCCAAATCAATGAATCCAAGGTGTTATCAATGCTACGCTGATTCATGCGTCATTGTGTCCTTCGTACTGCGGTAGTAGGGCACTGTCACGGCATTCGCTTTTAACTTACTAATATCAAGAAAAGATAAGAATTAATGATTATGTGAAAATTCTTTCATCAGTGCAGCCGCATAAATACAATCACAACTTATAAATTGTGGAGTACCTTCAAGTTTATTGCATCTAAATTGCAAAGGAATAATGAACCTGAACAAAGTTCTAGGGAGTTAAAGTGCAAAAATTAAATTTTTTTTCGTTAAAAAATATTAAAAAAAAAACAAAAATTTAATTTTTAGATAGAAAAGGCGCAATTCAAGTTTATACATGCCTCGACCTTGAAATATGAGATTTGCTCAAAAATCATATTTATCTCGTTAGCCAATACTTGTCCGACCGAATCGCGTATTGTCGCCTTCCTTTTTCCAGCCCTTCAAATAGTCTAGAATTATTTGATAGTTTATTGAAGATTTTTGTTCCACACCGCGGAAAACCTAAGTAGCTTCAATAATGGTCATCAGAATTGAGATCATTAGCAGAATATAAAGAGTGTAACCTAAATTTTTTTAAAAATAAATTTTCATATAATAATATAAGAAGATATTTTTATTTATTTTTTATACAAAATGTTTGTATTAGTAACTATTAGAAACATATATTTATGGGCAATAGCTTTCACTGAAAAAATGGTAGGAAAATCGTGATAAAATTTCATTTTTGAAAATGAATATAATTTTTTGCATATAAAACATCATACACCAATAGTTATTCGAATACCGCGCTGTCCCTCTCCCTCTGTGTCGCTGAGACCCGATACAACAATTCCACGCATATATGCTTTTTTGTACATTCATATAATCATTATTATGAATTTAGAAAAAAACCTTCTTAAAGGCCAACTAATTAACTAGATTATAATTTTTTTTTTACAGGAAGCCGTGAAAGTATTTAAAACAACGTTCCCTCCATCATCACATGTTTTTTTTGTTCATGAAATCATTAACGCAGTCTTAGAAAAACCTGATTATCATAGAAATAAGACTTCCCAGATTTTAGGAGAACTTCTACTTCATAAATGTATGAATTTACAACACTTTAAGTCTGGGTACGTACATCTGATAATTTATTTTTATTTCATACATTGTATTTTCAACAAAAAATGATATATGTTACGTTTTTTGTCACTTAAGAGGATGTAGAATATACGCACAACACTAACATAAATAACTAATGAATGGTAATGTTATTACTAAATTACTTAAAAACATTTTATGACCATAATATTGATGAGAGCAATAAAAGATCCTCAACTTTTAATTTTTTAAAATTTTTAAAAAATTTCTTTTGTTTAATTTTAAAATTTTTTTTAATAAATAAATATTTGCATATTATTTAATGAAATGCAAATAGTGATGTTCATATTTTGAAAATCTTATTTTTATGATTTTAATCCAACATTTACTCGAACATCTTATTGAAAATTCTAATGGAATGGTAAAAACAAATTTCTGAATATAGTATTATTTAGAGGACCTGGATTAATTAGGTTAATTTTATGGTTTCACATCGCCTTCAAATTTTTAAGAATGACAGTTCTCTAGTGAATAATATTCCATTTGCTATACATCTTTATGTGTAATATGTGTTCCACAATTTTACTACAAATGATCATTTTAGTTTGTCAGGTATTTTGGAAGCTGCAGGTGATTTAATAATAGATATCCCAAAACTTTGGAAATATTTCGCTAAAATTTTAGGTAAGTTATCTATCACATCATCAAACTATCATAATAAACAATAATTACAAAAAATTATTTTCATTGATGAATATTTAAACTATATAATATAATTCATGCTGGATTGAAAGCTCAACAGGTCTGAAAAAAATAAAAGTTATTGTTTATTATGAACATTTGATATTGCAAATAAATGATATTACTTTCATTTTAGTTCATCCTGTTATAAATAACACTTATCTGCTTACGGAATTACGATCCACATTGCAATCGTTACCAATAAATTTGAGGAATGACGGACATGCAGTTGAGCTAGTTGCTGAGTTATTATCTCAAATAGCAGAAATTAAAGGGACAAAATGGGTCACTGATAGCTGGGGTGAAAGTGGACTTTATTCAAGTGACTTTGCTGATAATACAGAAAAAATCAATGACATTGCTACACAATATGTAAGTTCAATTATAATGCTTTATGTACTCATTAATTTAGTCATTGTTACAATCAAACAAAATGTTATTTATATGCTTTATATATTTCCGATACGATCTAATCCATTTTAAATCCAATGAGTCAACTATGTACACATCCAAGCACCTTAAAATTAACGTATAACTAATTTTATTTAAACTTCTATCAAATTCAAGACAACCTATGTCTAGGTATATTATTAGACATTTGTTTTCAGTTCAGCATAAACAATATTAAATATAAAAAAAGGGTTACAAATGTATCCCATTTGTAAACTACTGCAGCTTTGTCAATTTTTTTTAATAGAAGGAATTTTATAGTTATTTTTTCAAATCCAATTTTACCCAAATAACTTTTTTTTTTATTTGAATTTACAAACGTTTATTTTTTCTTTTAAAAATAAATAAATTCGTAATTGACCTTGCTTAAGTCAGTTACAAATAATTTTGCAATCGTTACTACTATATATATGTTGAGTGGAAGTAAAGAGCTCCCACTTATACCAAGAACGGTACTGACTGATTGGAGAAGTGCCGAACTCCTTACCCAAGGTTCGTGAGTTCAAATCCGCCCTATGGCCCATGTTCTTTTGTTCTGAATTTTCCTCTATTAGTTTTAAGCGGAATTTAAAGCTGAGGATTAGAAAAAAAGGCAAGAAAGCTCCAGGATGCTCTACCCGAGGAAAACCGTAGCTGTTCCTTTTTCCGTGGCGCTCGCCAAGTGCAAATTACTAATAGAGTCTCAATCTGACGGCCTCAGAGGTTGCCACTCCCTGGCCCAATTTCTAGCTGGCCCAATCACTTCAACAGAAGCCTCAGACGACTTGAACGGCTGAGTCATTGATGCCGTCTCCAAATTATACTGCCAGCTTCTCAGATACGGAAGGTTTTTTACTACAACCATCGAAAGAGTTCTCCACCATTGCAGAACATACAAGGCCTGGTACGATCAACAGATCATACAGCAGGCCAACCAACATCCACGAGATTAGACTCCAAAGAAAACTTCCTCCTCGCTCGGAGGGAAATTCAGCTGACCATTCTGAGGGTTCGTACCGTCATCCAAGTCTTGCAACAAGCCTTTCTCCGGCAAATAATTAATGCGATAAGATGCTGTAGTAGTCCTCAAGATCATTGAGACATAGTGCATCGGTTCATCCAGAAGCTCTACACCACCAGAGAGCCTTCTCCCGATTTCCCCTCTCTCCATCACCAGAGTCTTAGCACAGAGTATCGATCAACTATTCAGCTAGATGAACAACAAGTGTTACAGACAAGAATAGATGGTTGCCGAGACAATATCACCCTCTTTGTTAACATTCTCAGAAGCCTCAGCGCCGCACACCGCACGGCTATGCAAGCTGCAACAAAAACTCAGAAAGAGCACTTACACACGTCAATCCCGGTGTTTACATTCCTGGAGCTGTTTTAGCCCTGACGACATATGCGCACGACTACAGGGAAAAATTCGAGTCTGAAGCGAGTCAGTGTCTTCCTCTTTATGTCACTTTATTTCTTAGTTTCTAATTCTATCTTTAAGTCGCTCGATAATATGCTTAGAATTTTTTATATTACTGTTGGATATTATAGTAAATATATAATCTTGACTATATACTGATGTACTAGCTGTAATACATACATACATGACCCCCACTGCTTTGTTTATGTGTACAGTAGCGGAAGGTGAGAGCGCCTTACTGCGCAACGTACTTGCTCTTTTGCCGTTCAGACCTCGATGTAGACAGACGTACAGACGACGGCTATTATAGCCATTTGCAATAAATACTGTTTTGTACCAAAGAGATAATTCTTAATTATCCACACCTCACTCATCCCAACAGTTACTGCTACTTAATAGAACAGTATAAGCTTTATTTCCTAAGAAATATGATATGACGAGTAATATGAATCTCGTAATTGTAAATGAAAATTCAACTAATGTGCAATCAAATATAGCAATACTAGACTCTCGGAAACAGAAACTCTAGCCCCTCAAATTGTCGTTCGGCTTGAACGTGTGTGTGTGGTAAATATAACCTATCTTTTATAATCTAAATCAAAAGATAGGTCTTGAAACCCATTACCTGCAGGATCATGGTATTTCTAAAAGACACAGTACTGCGTAACTTTGTGAGAAAACTGGTTAATAGTTATTGATGAAACATAAAGCAAATTACTTCTAATATGGGTACCTATTGTAGGTTGCTTTAGAACTTAAAAATTTTTTTAGTAAGTATTTTTATCACAACTACTTTTTCTTTTAATTTTATAAATTTTTATGGTTTTGAGCACCAAAAAAATATTTACTTAAAAAATGTTTAATCTTTAGACTGCCGGAATAGCTAAATAGTCTCAATCTGTGATTTGCATAGATTATATACAAGATGCAAATTCAATGTTTTAAGATTTTTTAAAGGGAATAAAGCTCTTAAAATTCCGGCAGTTTAAAGGTTAAATTCTAGAGCATTTTGTCTTATTAAAATCTATCATGCAGTTTTCTCAAAAAACAACGCAGAAGTTAAAAAATATTAGGTTTTCAGAAATAAGCTTTGAAAGAAAAATATCACGAATGTTATGAGTCATCCGATTCTTCATTTGCTCTTTCTTTTAAAAAATCTGGCAACAACATATGTCCATTTAAAATATTACATCAATAGCACCGATTCAACTAAAAGTTACTGCTAACAATCTATCCTTTTAGACTTTTTATCCATTTACTATTGAGTGAAATTTTAAATGTTATTCTAAGTTATATTATTATTATCAACACCAATATTGATGAATGACCAACAGAAATGAAAATAAAATCCCATCTGAAACCTGAAATGCCAAATTTTTCATTCCCAAAAGTACATAAGTATATAAAAATCAATGTGAGTATTTTTTTCAATTATCACTTGATTACACATATTACATATTTACGTCTTTCTATATTATAAATATATTTTACCGCAGCAGCCGCCACTGCCGTGTATAAGAATAGAGATGATTTGCGTTATTTTATGTTATTCTACGATATTTTCTGATATTTCACATTATTTTACGATATTTAATGGTATTTACGTTATTTTACGTTATTATATATTATGTTACAATTTTTCATGAAAAATTAATTTAAAATAATGGAAAAATATCGTAAAATATCATAATTTTTTTTGTATTATTTAACTTAATTTTTATGTTAAGGGGGTGTGACCTTTAAATCCCTTCCATCAAAATGACCTGAAAAAGAGAAATTTTAATTATTAATAAAATTTGTAACTAATATACTAAAAGTATGTTACATTTATAATACAATAAACCAAAAATGGACGTTCTAGACCTACTTTGTCCCAATATATGGACATTTCATTTCTTTCATTTTTGAGTATCAGTTGAGCCACGGTAGCGAGCAGACGTGTTTAGCTCTCTTTTCCGTTATTGTGTATATTTACATCTGTCAACACTGTGTATTGTCTGTGCTTAATTCAACTATGCCTCGTTGAAATATACCGCAACCGAAAATTAAAAGCGGCAACACATCTAAATGCTCTTTTTATCGCTGCATAACAATATCGCCTGACTATATCTTATGCAATACATGCAAAGCGATGAATCACGATGTGTGCGCGAAGGCTGCCAAATTTGCAATCGCCCAAATATCTGAACGGGAATTTTCCATCATATGCCACATTTGTATAAAGAGAGTGACTGAGTTGGGTAATCTAGCAGATCAATCTAAGCTATAACAATCGACTACGAAGGATTTGACAGAGCGCACCCTCTCTGGTAATCGCTCTAATTTATTTCAATTTTCATCGTTTGATCTCTTCCCGCACGGTAACTCCAACATGAACTCCACCGTCTTAGAGAGGACTAGCAGTTGTCCTAGACACAATGTCTCGACTTCTATGGCACTTCCTCAGAACCTGAACGCTGTTATCCAATTAGCAATCGAATCAACATTAACTCAGAGCCTTAATTCACACATCGAGTCGATTAAATTATCCATCTCCAAGGATATGGGCATCATTCGTGATAAGTTGATTTCGCTTGAGAAAAACTCGATAACTTCGAAAAGGACATATCTGATCTTTGCACTCGTTTAGACGTCTCCATCTCTCTTTCTGAAAATATTCTCACAGCATTACCGGTCGACGCTCTATACAACGAATTCAAGAATATCGACAATATTGACAACAGGGCAAAAAATCTTATTCTCACTGGTGCGGCTGAGCCGTCTCGTGATTCTTCATCGAACGATTCTCAACTTTCAGATGTGGATAGGGTCAAAAGCATTATTGGTGGAGTCTTCTCGATGGCTAAGAAACCCATACCACAAATCACGGAACGTAGTGTCAAACGCTTAGGTAAGCTGGCACCCAATTCAATACGGCGCGTACTTCTACAATTAGACACGTGGGATCAAGTATTCACTGTTCTATCTAACAGTCGCTTTTTACCCGCCGGTGTCAAGGCCAGTTCAGATAAAACTTCTAAACGGAGAGAATATCTATAAGATTTAAGTAGCAAAATTGGCAAGTATAACTGAGACCATCCTGATGATCTATTACGAATTAAGTATATACAGGGCGTTCCATCTGTTGTTGATGTCAAAATTAACGTTTATTACCAGAATGTTAGAAGCTTACGATCAAAGTTCAACACCTTCAAACATAATCTTGCATCATGTACATCACAACCTGATGTGATTATTCTCACTGAAAGCTGGTTACCAAAAAACAATGATATTTCCGCATACATTCTAGACGACTACGTGATTTATTGTACAGACCGTGACCCCGCTTTAATGACCTTTTCGAGAGGAGGTGGAGTCCTGATTGCCGTCAAGAATTGCTTACCCAGTACCCGCATATCAGTCCCTTGTGAACCAGTGGAGCAGGTTTTTGTCAGACTAACTCTGGCATCAATTACTATTATTTTTGGTGGAGTCTACTTTCCTCCGGGTAGTCCTCATGAAGTGTTTCAGCTACATGTAGAGACCATCGAAATAATAGCCCTCGATCATGCTGGGTATCGCTTGGCTGTTCTTGGTGATTACAATCTTTCGGATATTTTATGGACTAATGATCCCCTGGATTTTCAAACTCTTCGATACATCTTTCGTGCAATTATCGCCAATGCCGCATATCTGCGAGACTCCTTATCGCACCTGGCTCTTGTTCAGCGTCATCCAGTTTTGAGTGCGTCTAAAGACTACACACTCGATCTGTGTTTCACCAACTTAGATCGAATAACTACTGCTCAACCGCCAGATATTCTGTCTAAGGACGACCTTCATCATCCTCCATTGACCTTCCAGATTAAACACCATCAGGAACCCGAACTCAGTTTAATATCATCTTACCGGGACTTGTGCAGACTATGAGACCGTTAATGCCGCCCTTACTCGTGTCAACTGAGATGATGTGCTCGAGTGCGATACTTTGGATATTAACCCATTAAAACCTATGAGGAGCGCAGCCGCTCTGGCTCAAAACTAACTATACAGACCTTGACTTTTTGACAAAAATAGCGAAAATATGAAAAAAAATTGAAATTTGCAATTTGTTTAAACAATTATTGTTTAAACAAATTATCAAC
>JAYJLV010079335.1:0-14501 GCA_036873485.1 Torymus texanus
AAAAAAAAAACAAAATACAAATAAGGCTTTGTTAGTATTTTGTTTATATTTTCGAAACAAAGATAGATAATGCTTTATAACAAATTGGACTATCTTCTACCAGTACTTTTCTATGGAAATACGTAAAAAAAAATAAAATCGATTTTTCGTAATTTTGAAGGTGTCTGACCCCCTTCAAGTCTTTCAGTGTTAGCCATTCTAATACTTGCTTATAAAAATATAATTTGGAAAAGATTAAATTATAATGCAATCTTTATTAATTTACCATTATAGTTGTGAATTACGAGAAATGTTTTAAAATAATACCCGATTTTCACAATGAGGTCTAACATTTTTAATATTAGGTGAAACACATCGTCTAAAAACGATGATACCAAATGCTTCCAAAATACCGCGTTTACCTTAATTTTGCAAGAAGCCACCCCCGAAAACAGTTTTTGCTTATAACTTGCGAACACAAGTGTGAAATGGAAGCGCGCTTCGGCGACGCTCGGGGGCATTCGCGCAGCTATGTCTTGCCAGTACGCGTGGACTGAGTTGCTTTGCCTCTCGTGAGCCACTTCTCAGTTTCTAATGACTTCGACTGTCTCGAGCGTCGGAAAATTTGTTGCTTACGTTTCTTTATGTACCTCTGCGGATGCAATAGAAAAATCTAACCATCGGCTCTTATAGTTTTTGACTCGTAGAATCTAAATCTTGAGGTTACAATTACAAAACCGCAGAAACTATGATTTAAAAGCAATTGTTTAAACAAAACTCTAATTTCAATTAGTAAAAAAAGTATTTTGCTATCAGAATAATTTTTTTTGAAAATTTAGGCAACTATATGATGTAAATAATTTATACAACATCTACGAAAAATCAATTTTCTAAAAGCTATAAATTTTTAGAACATTAGTTTTCGATCTGTAAAATTTTTTAATGATATTGACAAAGTTTAATATCGAGTGAAAATTATTAAATTTACTTATTAGTCGAACAGCCCGCAGCAGATTTTAGTGACCAATAGTACCAGGGATAATTTTCACCAGAGATGAATAGGGAGATAGCCAGCGCTTATCTAAAAAGTGGGGCAACTCATGCGCACGGCACATTGCTGCCTCTCGCGGCCAAACGCCAGAATTATACGTACGTTAGGTACGTGCGTCCGGAGCAGAGTAGGAAAAGCAGCCGAAAAAGACTGCGCTGTAAAATCAAGTCTTGCCGATTTTAAACGCCTAAATGTAAATAAAATAGACGATTGTCGGCTATAATTTAACCGGATGTTACATGGAAAATGTTACATACAAAAGTTGTAGATAATATTAAAACGAAACTTTTTCATATAAAATGAATTCCTGACGTGTTAGATCTATAATAGTACATTTCGATACTAGTGGGAAAATTTGATTTCCGTCTCCTGTGACTGTTTGCGCCCGAGCGAAGGAGGGTGAAAAAGTCACACGAGGAGGAAATCAACTTCTCACACGAATATCGAACCGTATTTTTTCTCACAACGTGCGAGAAGTGAGATTTTTGCACGCATCATTTCGCACAGCGTGCGAGAAATCGAACTTCTCGCACGGAGTGTGAAAAAAGGATTTTTTAATGCCTTAATACACTCTATACAGTCAATTTTCGCTTATTATTTAACAGGATTCAATTAATTTTACACAGAAATATAAGATTTAATAGCTTTAAATACGACTGGAAACATAATCGACTTATATAATTGGGACTGTATAATTTTATTATTATTACACGGAAAAAAAGTCCGAAGCCCGGGTTTATCGAAGTCGGTAGAAAAAGATGTTACCCTCTGAAGTTAACGGGGCTCCCGGAATCGGGCGGCTTTGTCGCCCGAATCCGTGTACCGGTGCTCCAAGAGAGATAGGTGAGAAGTGTTTTGTTTCAGCGAGAGAAATTTTCAACTTCTTGTGGGTCGCTTTTTGTCTGCCTTTTCTACGTTCTTACATCGGTAGTATTTATGCGCGACAAACATAAATAAATTTTTGGAAAAGCATGGATTCCAGAAATTACAAATTCTCTTTGAGAGTGAGTACAATTTATAATTTTCTAACCACCGCATGCGTTGAGTTTAAGTGAGTATATGTAACCTGTAAAAGATAAGGTATAATACGTCTGGCATGCATGTATTCTTGATTGCTTGACTATTTTAATTACAATATTTTTTTGTGCTTGTATATAACAAAATTGCTCGTATACTTTAATTTTCATAATGAGATTATATACAACACCTGCACTGATCTTTTTATTTATAGTTAATGGTGTGAACAATGACAATTTCTATCTGTTAAATAATGACAATTGTTGAAATTCTAAAGAATTATGACAGAACTCTTGATTTTATTGTGGTCTATATTTTTGAGAAAGATCATTTAATGTCACAAAGTGAAGTCGTTAATAATGTATCGTTACATATGGAAGTTGAAGAGCAATCTAATTCGTATGAAGATAATGTTTCTGATGTAAACAGTACATTAAATACAAGTAATCAAAGTACCTCACGAAGTATGAAATCATTAAACCTTTTATATATATCTTATTATTTTTGTTCATGTTTTCAATAACATTTTATTTACCATTTTAGATGATTTCGTTTATAAAGAAAATGATTTGTATCACATGTTAAATGATTTATTAAACTTGCGAGGTAACATTATCTTAGGAAAATATAAAAACAACAAAATCCTTAATCGCAATAAATTATCAGAAACAGTAATAACTTCATACTTCGTGAACGTGCGCCCACTTACAAGTGAGATTTTTACATTTAAAGAATACGCATACATATTTAGAGTTTGACTTCAATTATTTATTTATATTAACAGATAATTTTTTCATTTATAATTTTGAATGCACATTGAATAAATGATTATCTTCATACGTCTTATTATGATAAAAATGTTCATTTTATTGCATGTAATAATGTGTATTTAATCTATATTATTTTATTAATATTAATATATGCCACACTTATTACACATTTGAACTTATACTTTCAAATATATGTTTCTATTCATTTTTATTGTTTATAGCATGGATGCCAAGGACTTTGAAACTTTAGCAATTCAAATCCATGTATTGTTTCCAAGTGATTATAAAGAATACTACTATTCTCCTTCTGAAAAGTCTAAAGTTACGCAGCAAACCGTAGGCGCTCGAGGAGTTTTATACAGTACGTACAAGTATCTGCGTAAACAATTAAAATTAGCTGGTTTACTTGCGAAAGATATATAGAAGGACTCTGACGAAAGTGATTGTGGTAAGTAATACACCCAAATCGATAGTTCCGAGCAGCTCTGTCCTATGTCGCTTGCTCGGACCTTCAAACAGTAGTGTGATTCAAAGGCACGCGCGCCTGGAAATGCGTTGGAATGAACCGGGTCACCGTAGGGCGCGAGAGTTACGCTACTACGCACGGGGCCCTTTGAGTTACGCTACTCTTCGATGTCCGAGAAATATAAGATAGAGCCGCCCGGAATCATCGAATGTGGCGAGATAAAAATTGGTTCAATATTTTAAATTTCTATAATTATAACTATTATTTCAGAAACGGATTGTACTAATAATTGCTTAGTAGATCAAAATCAAGGAAAATACTCGACAGCTGAAATTATAAAAGAATAGGAAAATCAGTTTGAAGAAAGACATTTGCTATTAACAAATAAGAAAAAGCAGAAAGAAAATGACATTATTGTAGTTTATTTCAGAAGTTTTCCCTATCTAAAATCATCACTTGTCATTGTTTTGATAAATATTACGTAGAATACGTTTTGGTAGATTTTATGCTATAACGTAATTATTTTTCACGTTTTAGTTGGAAACAGATTTTCGGAAAATCACCCAAAATTTATTAGAAAGCAAAGTTATAAGCGAAGAAATTGCATCCTCCTACAGTGATCGTTTTAGTAGTAAGTGGCCAGACGTAGCATGAAAAGTCGAATGAAAGAAGTCAAAGAGTTTCTGAAAAATAATAGCGATTTAGTCGCTTCCGGTATAAAATATGTTTTATGTAAAAGTATATTTTTCATATGTATCTATCTGTATATTGTATACTAAATGAATTTATTTTTAGATCCTCCGAATGAATGCTTAGCACTTTTCTTACTTCCTATTTGTCTAACGATATCTAAAAGTTCTAAGACAAAGAAGAAAACTATAACTTTAAATAAAAAGGAAATTTCTTAAGGTTTTATTTTGCACATCGAAGTAGGAAAATTGTATTTTTAAATATATATTTATATAGAAAACATTAGAAATATATTTATTTATTTATGTTTAGGATGAAGAAGAAATCGACGTAGTTATAAGTAACTATGAAGCTTGGTTGTCAAGTTTCAATCAAGAAGTACATCCATACATTGCCGCTGTAGGAGAACTTGATAATTTGTCTTCTATTTATTTAATTATCAATACCGAAACGCATTCATTTAAAAATTTGATAAAGGCAGTTGAATGCTGTTATAAATGTATGACTGTCTTACATGCGTGCCCGTATATTTGCGATTTTATCTGGAAATTTATCGATAAGGTGATTTATAACCAAAATGTTAAGTGCCACAATCCTGTTTTAAAATTTATATCTGACATTGATATTAGTTAGTGAAGCTTTTGAAATCTTGAAAGATAGTATCTTTTAACCTATCAGTATTTTAATGTTTACTGAAAGTTGTTTATTATAAACGAAAATATTATTTATTATTTATTCCAAGATGAATTTAAAATCATTGTTAGGTAGTGTTATAACGTTCATTCTAAGTTTTTACGCAAATCCTCAATATCCGAGGAAATTACTTCAAGATGTTCTGAATTTTACAAAAGATTTCATCCGTGAAAAATTTTTACCGTTGCTCAAAGATGACATAATAACTGAGGTAAAAAAACAAAATAACATTGATATGACTATCCGGGGCATTGATGGGTGTTTCAAAAAACATATTAGTATATTTGATTACATAGAAACGGAATCTAAACGATTTAATCTTTTGAGAAGCAATCTTTTGAGAAGGTTTCATTGATATTGAAGAATATAAAATGGGCTTTACTTATACAGAAAAATTTATAAGTGATGAAAAATTGTATGTTTATGAAGAAATGCATGGCATATTTGTATCTCTTCGAAAAAGTTTAAAGATCTTTGTAGAAATACCAAATATTTTAAATCAGATCATAATATATATACAAGCTTTAAGTAGAGAAAATAAAATAATTTCTAACATAGTACAGGGCCACTTGTGGTTACAAAAGTATGCTAGTAAATTCGGGAATGATATCGTCCTACCATTGTATATTTACTTCAATGATTTGGAAGTAGGTAATGCTCTGGGAAGCTATGCGGGGATTAACAAATTCGGTGCGGTGTATGGTACTATTGCTTGTCTTCCTTCACAATTGGCTTCTAAACTCAGTAGTATTATTTTTACAAGTCTATTTTATACTAATGATAAAAAAAAAACAAAAAACAAAGCTATATTTAAAAAATCATAGATGAAATAAATTATTTACAGCGTGTTGGTATTGATGTTAATATTAATAACATAAAAACAAATGTTAAATTTCAATTAGTCTTAATAACAGGAAATAACCTCGGTTTAAACGGGTTATTTGAATTAGTCGAATCATTTAAAGCTCACCGATGGTGTAGAATTTGTACGATGTCTTCGGAAGAAGCTTCAAAAGCAACAGTTGAAAACGAATCATTATTAAGATCGCGTTTAAAATACGATGAAGATCTTAAAAAAAATGTAAGCGAAAGTGGCCTTAAAGAATAGTGTGCTTTTCACGGTATCGATAATTTTCATATCACAGAAAACATGAGTGTTGACATGATACACGATATGTTAGAAGGTGTGTGTATCTATGATATGTGTGCTCTAATAAACACCTTTGTTTATGTAAAACAAAATTTATCTCTAAACGATTTAAATGCACGAATACAATGTTTTAAGTATGGTTATATCGAAATATCCAATAAAGCTCCAATTATTGAGATGAATAGAATTAAAGGCAAATTAAATCTACAATTTAGCGCTAGTGAGATGCTATGCCTAGTTCGCTATTTTGGCTTGATAATACCTCATATCAGAAGATGACGAACACTGGGAACTGTATAAATATTTACGACAGATTATTGACATCGTAACTTCCCCGCGATTAACAGTAGCTGACACATACCGATTAAAAGTTGTAATAGAAAACCATAATAGTTTATATCTAAAATTATATGAAAAATTGAAACCTAAGTTACATTTTTTAATGCCGACCTGAGATTATTGATTTTAAATGGTCCATGCATTCATTTTTGGACCATTTGCTTTGAATCTAAGCATAGGCACTTGAAAACTGCTGCACAATCAACGAGCTGTAAAAAGTTTATTAATCACAATAGGGATAAAACAGTCTTTACAAATGTGTGAAATGTTCAATAATTTAGAAAATGACATTGTATCAAATAGATGCGTTCGTAATAATACAGATTTTAATGAAGTAGAAATTTGTGGTACTCTTTATAAAGTTGGAGATTTTTTGGTAACAAATATGGAAGATATTGATAAAGAATTTGGAGAGATTAAACAAATATCTGTAATAGAGTGAGAAATATTTTTTTACTTGCAAATTTATAAAGAATCCACTTTCGATGATCACTTACGCGCTTATACTGTAATTAAAAGTAAATGTAAAAAAATCCCTTTTAAAGAGATGCCAAATATTGCACCTTTTTTATCAATAACAAAAATGGAACACGTTTTATAAGCACAAGGTACATGTTGTAAATTATGCATTACTCTTTTGAAATAAAAAAATGAAAAAATTATGTTTACTGAATTTTATTTTTTTAATGTATTCCTTTCCCACAATTTTTCCCTTGATAATGTGAAAATCGATATAATTTTGTAAGAATTGTGGATTTAAAATCCATTTTATTTTACGTTATTAAAGCTAAATTGATATCTTTATTAAGGTAATCAATTGCTTTTAAACGAGTAAGATTTGTGCTTCTCTGGCGAGAAAGTGCCTCTGACTGTCGGGTTACTTTGTCACCCGAAATCGCGAATGCTGCGCTTCAGATCTTGAAGTGGCGCGGCATACGGGGGCTCGGGCTACTCGCGCTTGCGATTCTTTTTCCGTGTATACATTAAATCTTTATAAGTATTTGAAGTGTTGCAATTTTCATTCCGATCAAATGCAAGATTCTCCTGAGTAGTGTGGTCGTGCCTATCATGTAAAAACAAGTACTGTACTCAGCAAGGGAATTTTGGCAAAAAAGAACGTGCTGAGGTTGAATACCTAGCGTGAGGGAAATTACTTCTATGCGAGTTGAGAGTACACGTAGCAACTAAAAAAAAAGTTCGATCCCTCTGAAGAGGTTCGACTGCGAATCTAAATTATCTTATGCCGGTGCACATTACAAGTTCGTAGTTAGTGCTCGTAAGCACAAACAATAATAACACAAAACTAAGCCTATGCTAAAACTTAGCAGTTTTAACAGAGAAGATTTCAAATCAAACGTATGTATAAATTTTCAAAACAAAAACAAACGCGCGGAGCTAGCTACTCTGACTCGTGACTGTGGTAAACATTTGAACTGTCACGATGTCAACAAACTCTAGTGTGGTCTATAATAGAAAATGTGTTGTTTGCGATAAACCTTGCATACAGCCGCTGAATATATGCCCGAATTACACAATGCCCTGCAATTCTAGATGTGCAGGGAAAAGGTTAAATAGCCTGTGTGATTTATGTCGTAACACGAGGCAGCAGACACAGCAGACCCTACAGCATTCAACGTATAAAAAGCCGGCAACGGCTACTATGACAAGCACAGTGAGGAGCACGCAATCTCGGCTCTCATGTGCAGCGCGTTGCATCCAAAAAACAAACACAACAAATCACCCCAACGGCACTTTAACTCTTCTTCTTCTCTGTCTGCCTCTGTTTCTGTCTCAGTCTCTGTTACAGCTTCTGATTCGCTGATCGACGTAGCATCTGAATCGGTAGATGTGACGATTGACAATCAGAGGTCAACGGCAGATACGGAAATACAAGAGATGAGTCAAACAGGGTTCTTGCAAACTCATGCAAGCAAAGAAGTTGAGTTTTCAGTCAGTCGGATTGCAGCGCTCCAGACGTCCTCACCGCAACTGGACTTCACGAGTAAAAATGCTAAGCCTTTTCCTCAGTCAAAGACTCCAGAAAAAATTGCAGACCATATAGGTAATCTGACAGGGGTAACCAACGTGTTGATTCCTGTCAGTCCTTTGAAATTTTTGTTTAATCGCTTTGGGGCACTCGAGAGGAAGCTTGATGACTTAAAATCATTAAAATTGCTTGAATTTCGGAACTCCACGTCATCTACCGTCTCCGCTGCACCGACAGAGATCATCACTGTAGACAGCGGAGAACTGGCTACGCAGATTTTTGCAATTGAAAAAACAGTAATGAATCCGAACAACATAATTAATGAAGTAAATAATAAAGGCAAGCTACTTCTCGAGGACAATGCCGTGCTAAAAGATTCGTTACATAGAATGCAAAGTGTTGCGAATTCTCGGTGCCGGCGTGGTGAATTACCACAGAATAGCGATCAAAATACATCTAATGACGGTGATAAATCAGACGCGAACAATTTTCATTTTAATCCCTCTATAAAAAATTGATTGAAACTTTACGCTGTAACGCGCGCGCATCTCATGACGTAGTGTCACGGCGTCGTGTCTTCGCGCCATATGAGAGAGTGAACGAAATAGTTTTGGAGCGTGTCGCCGCTGACAACGGTACGGCGCTCTGCTCAGTCGCAGTTTTGTCTCCAGGAGGCAACGTGCTCCGGAATCAGATAGAATTAGACAGCGTGAGAAAGAGAGAGAGAGAGAGAGAGAGAGAGAGAGATATTGATTGATTGAATTTTATTTGACTAAAGACCAAGGCCCAATATAGTCAAGACATATTACAAAAACGGCAATGTCTTGGTCTTACAGTGACGATATTGATTAAAAAAATTAACGTCAATATCTTAAAAAACAGAATAAAATACGAATAACAAATAAATAATAGCCTCAAAGTATATAAAATGTACAAATTAAAGTAGTAAACAATATACAAATATAACGCTTTACGGAGAATTCTAACAGATATTGATACCGTGCGTTACAGATCGCTTAGCGTACGATTAAAAACGTCCTAATTAATATTAAAAGCTGATTTGAAGCATAGCTCCCGCAGTCGTGGTTTAAAACAGGGGCGTGTAAAATTGACGTAGTTGGCGAGGTGGGTTATTCCAAAGTCGAGCCGAATTTATAGTAAACGGAAATTTGAACACGTCAGGATTCGTAAATCTAATCTCTAAGTCGAGGGGGGTGAACTGCGCATTGGTCCGCTCCTACCTACTTCGCGGAATGCGAATCGCTCGAAAAGATATCGTGGCTGCGAGTCCCGGAGAATTTGGCTCAGTAAAGAAAGGCACAAAAAATCACGGCGGGCAGTAAATGGGAGCAGCTCGAGCGACTTATTGATAAGCGTGATGTGGTCCCATTTTTTAAGGCCAGCTACAAAACGCACCGCCGCATTCATGCATCGTTGCATTTTTATGCAAAGTTCGTCCGCGAGATTTAGCAGAAGACCTGCTGTGTAATCAAAGTACGGCAAGACCAGTGACTTTACGAATAGCAGTTTGGTGTTCTTAGGTAGGCAGTGAGAACACTTACGGAGCCTGCTTAGAGCCGCATACGCTTTCCGGCATGTCATAGCGCAATGCTGAGAGAATGTAAGAGTAGAGTCTAGCGTACAGCCTAGCAGCTTGATCTCTATACACACTTCGATGGTCTGACTGTCGATGTATGGGTTTGGAGGATTTCCTGCATATAGCTTTGCCATAAACGTGCGGACACTGAACCAAATCGCCTGTGTCTTTTTAGCGTTTATGACGAGCCCGTTCAACCTGGCCCACGTGGAGAGATTTTGTAGATCGGCGTTGATTTTCTCGACTATACCATTTATGTTCTTAGGAGAGCCCCGGCAGTAGATTGTTAGATCGTCCGCGTATATGTGGTGGCTGCTGTGTTTGAGCACGCTTGGAGCATTGTTGGCAAATAGGGAGAAGAACGGTGGACCGTTGATCGTGCCTTGAGGGACTCCACAGTTCCTAACAATGGGCTCCGAACGCTCTCCCGAGGGGCCCAAAAGAACCTGCGATCTATCCGCCAGGAAGGAGAAAAACCAACGGCAGGCTGAAATCGAGAAGCCGAGGGACCGTAGTTTATCGATTAGTAGCTCGATATCTACCAGGTCAAATGCACGCGAAAAATCTATAGCCACCAGTAAGACGATCTGCCCGTCCTCGAAGGCTTCCCGTGTGTCATCGACAATTTTTATAAGTGCCGTGTGCGTACTGTAGCCCTTGCGAAAACTTGATTGTAGAGGGTCGAGTAGATTTTTTACAGAAATGTATCGGGATATTTGTCTGTATGCTACCGTTTCTAGAATTTTCGACGCCGCGCATAGAATACTAATGGGCCTAAAATCTCCAGCCTATGTTGGCGGCCAGCGCTTGGGTAAAGAGCGGACGATGGCAGTTTTCCAGGCCGACTGTAGTGAGCAATCGAAAATATTGAGCAATACCGGTAAAATAGTTGGAAGGCAGTCTTTCAGAAATTTGACCGGAATGTCATCGGGCCCTTTGGCAAGCACGTGTGAGAAATAGAGCTGCTCGTCTGAAGGGACTGTACTGCCAATTCTGTGATCTTTTATTGGAGACGGCCTTGAATCGCCTACAAAAAATTTGTTTAGCTCATTAATGTCCACAGGTAGCGAGAAGGAGGTCCTGGTTCTTGAGCCTATTCCCAGCTCGCTCACACAATTCCATAATTCTTTTGCGTTTTTGCATAAGTCAAACCTATTATTATAATGAGCTGCAATAGCGTTACGAATCGTAACTTTCACTCGATTACGCAGATCTTTATACTCCTCACGGTCGATGGCTCGCCTGATGCGTTTGAATTTAGCCCATGCCTTATTACATATAATTGCAAGATGTTCGATGATAAAAACTCCACTTTATCGTCGACGCTAGCCTCCACTAAATTTTCGCTATTACCGATCGCGACCGCATCCAGCGCGTGACCTTCTATGATCACACAGCGCTGAGGGCCAAGAATTACACGTTTAGCGTTTAACTCGCATTTTTAGAGTAGCAGGATTGCAACCTGAAGGGCGGCCTTAACTGCCTTAGAATAGCGGTACTTCTCTTTTGCTTGCTCACTGGGATCTATAACTACGCGCTCAACACTCTCGAAGACGAAAGGCTTGCCATTACTCAGAGAGATTTTCTTGGACGGAGGCACTGGCGCGGATGGAGTTAGATGGTTGAGTTGCGCGGTGACATTGGCAAATGAACGGACAGTCGCTTTATTTGCATGCTCATTCGCGAGATTACACAACGTATTGCTCGCCTTTACAATACTATCACAAACAATATCCAGCTTCTTAGCTTGACTCTCAGTCGCAAGCAAGGTCATATACGCTGTGGTGACAATATTATACGCATCGCAAATTTCTTTAATCGCTTCGCGGATATTGTTTTTCTTCTCAGGCTGCTTTGCGTTGGCTAACCAACTTAATAACGTGTCGCGATGCTTGTTAATAGACGCTGTTAGTTCGTTTAGCTTGGAGAACGTTGGTAGAGATGAGTCAGCTGTATCCGTGTTGTCATCTGTGTTATCATCCTCGTCTTCGGACGGTTTTCGTCGTTTCTTGTTCCGCGCTGCCGTTGACATGATGTAAACAACGGCGACAGATGTCAACAGTCAATAGTCAATAATTGCGCTGCTTGGTATGGAATAGCAAAATTCTGCTAGATGGATGGTTATTAATCATTTTTATTAAACATATTAACACATACTGTCTGTACATGTACGTATAAAATTTTATTTTGACAATAAAATTTCATTATTGTAAATTATAATTAAAGTTTTTATAATTATTAAAAAAAAAAAAATATTAAAAAAATATACTTGCTGGTAGTGCAGTGTGAGAGTGATAATTCGTAAACACTTGGTTGAAGCGGTGCATATAATAATAAATTACGCTAGCGGAAATATGTTGGTTCAGAAAAGTTCAAAACTATTAACAAGAATTATAAACTGTTAAAAATAGTTATAAAATGTAGGATTTTGGACGTTACAAATTGTTTATAACTGTTTGTAACCGTTTTAACAGTTAATAATAGTTATTACATTATTGAATAACTACCAAATATTTTTTAATTATTATTATTAATATAACAATAATTATATATTAGTAATTAATAATTAAATATAAACAAAAACTATAAGTATTAACTAATATAATTAATTTTTAATTGATAATTACGAATAGAATAATGGCTATTGAACAAATATTAATTATTAATTGATATCATTATTAATCATAATAATTTAGTAATTATTAAATTTTTCTGAAATATATATATCGAATTCAAAATTATATGTAACAGTTTGAAACTGTTTAAAACTACTGAAAATTGTTTAAAACTTTTACAAACTATTATAATTAGAAAAAAAGTGTCCAAAATCCTACATTTTGTAACATTATAAACATTATATAGATTTTAAACTATATTTATAATATGAATATTTTTGTATTTTTTTTAGGTCTCGATCGAGTCTACAAGCGCAGCGTGTTTTGCTGCCTGTGTTTGATAACCGACAAGAAAAAGTTTTATATTGCAGAATTTCAAGAATATGTCAGCAATTACCATCAAAATCTATTATTTCGTTCAAATTGTTGAATTATTGAAAATAGAAAAATAATTAATAATAAATTTTTACAATACTAATGATTTATCATTATTAAACCCTTATTATTATGTACCATTACTTAATATTTTTATTGAACCTTTAATATTTACTGCTACTATTCACCTTTGAATACAAACCCTGACAATGAAAATTGCTGACTATGCTCGGACCATTGCTGTTCTGTCTGTATATCAATGACGGACAACATATTTTCGACAGAACCAAAATAAAACACATATTGTACGCTGATGATTTACAAATATACTTACATACGCCGTACGATCAGCTAGAAGAGGGGGTAAGGTCCGCAGCAGCTCAAGCGGTTTCTGATTGGGCGGCAGAATCTGGTCTTCGACTCAACCCAGGTATGACGCAAGCAATCTTTTTCGCGTCAGAGCGCACAGTGAAACATATTGACAAGCTGCAATTTTCTGGTGTTACTCTTGGATTGGGAACTGTCGCTCCTTTCGTAGAGACGGTAAAAAGCCTTCGTTTAATGCTTGATCGGACCTTATCTTGGAAACCTTTTGTTGATCAACTGTCGAGTAAAGTATATCGGACTTTATATTCACTTCATTTTTTTCGATCAAGCCCCACCGAACTACTTCGTCACCGCCTGGTGAAGGCACTTGTCTTCCCACTACTGTTCTGTCATAACAATCAACGCGACGTACGAACAGCAATACAGAATGCAAAAGCTACAGAATGCATGCCTCAGGTACATCTTCGGAATAAAACGGAGTGATCATGTGACTCCCTTTCGGCGAAGACTCGACTGGCTGCGGACGAGGTCGAGACAGCAGTACTTCACTGCTGTTCTTATGTATAAAATATTAAATAACCGCACACCACCGTACTTGTATGAATTGTTGGAAAAGCGCCAGTCGGGGGAGCCACGAGAGACCTTGCAATTCCTCAGGTGTCACTAAGTGCGGCAAGCAATATTTCCGCGCCCATGGTGTACAACTGTGGAATTCCCTTCCAGGCAGCATCAAGCACCTACCTAGTTTAAGTTGCTTTAAAACTGTCCTCCATGAACATTTGCTCTAGACTAATTGAACTGACAATTCTTTGACTGTGTACTGTGATATTTCACCTATATATGTATACAATTAACTCACGTATTTATTCGACTACTTGTATATATTTGACTTACCGATGACTGACTAATCTAGTCTAAAATGGATTGACGCTAACATAACTGTAATGTTAACCAATGATTTCGACTAAGTGACTATGCTAATTCTATATTATGACATGGCTAACTACGACTAATCTAGATTATATTGTATTGACATTAATGTTCACCAATACTTTCGACTAAGCGACGACATTAATACTATGTTCTACCGGGCAACCAGAAAATTGTACACTATCTGTATTTTTTATGCAGTGACCTGAAATAAAGCTAATATTATTATTATTATTATTATTATGATGCAGCAGTTATTTCAGCAATAATAAAACGACTATGTTATTAGATTATTTCGAATTAAATGTTTGTGATCCTTCAGCTCGACAGTATCATTATATGGAAATTCGAAGTCATTATGTTTTCAAAAATGTAACTGATAACGGTGTTATGGTATCACGATGGACCCCTAGGAAATCTCATTACAATTGTATTATTAGAATGTTTTCGGTGAGTCCCAGTCAACTAGAACTGTTCCGTTTGAGATTGTTATTATTAAATGTCAAAGGTGCTAA
>JAYJLV010079346.1:0-14501 GCA_036873485.1 Torymus texanus
CCCATGGGTGCGAAGCCCCTAGTGTGTGTGTGTGTGTGTGTGTGTGTGTGTGTGTGTATATATATATCAACTTCCATTAAATCACTCCCCGTACTTATACATCATCCGATAACGATATTTGCTCTCCTGCGAGGACGAAAATATACCCGAACACCCATTGCATCCTATATAATTAAATTGAAAAAGAAACACACACACACACACACGCGTCCCTCCTGCTGCAAACGGGTTTAGCTTATCGCGGCCGCGAAGCGGAGACAGAGACAGAGAGTGAGAGAGGGAAACGGCGTGTGCGTGCGCATTGTATGCGAGGCCGGTACGGTCGAGTTACACGTGGCGTCGGTCGGAGTTTTCCCGGTCGTCAATGCCGCCGCCGTCACTGGAACTTGAATGAGTAGGTGGCTTTTTTCTCGAGTTTGAATGTACACACACATATATATATATATATATATATATATATATATATGTGTGTGTGCGAGAGTTTTTATCGAGCTTTGCGCTATATTTGAGTGGTTGTGAAGCGAAAGTGGGAAAACATGAACAACGATTTGATTGTTGTCGCTGTTGCGTTAATGATTTAGTTTTTAATCGAGCTGTTTTCATGCGGTCACATAGAATAAATTGGAATTATATCGATCAGTATTTTTAAGCTTTAAAATTTGTATGTTTTGTGAAAATGATGATCATTTGGTAGAGTTAATTTCTCACATCTCACGCTGTACTTAAGAGCCCACACGAATAAAGTTAGCAGAGACTCGGGCGCATCTAAGATGCAACCCTTGTGGTAACTCCACACAGACGACAAGATGTGGATGAAGAATCTTGAGAACCGAGGGAGAATGCCGTTGCCGAGCGCGGGGCGAGGCGTAAAAACTCTCTCAAGTGGTGAGAGAAAGAGAGAGAGAGAGAGAGAAAGAGAGAGATGCAGCTCTTAGAGGGGTAATAAAGGGTGGGTCTGGAATGTTGATGAGTGGATTTTTATGTTCGTTTAAGGAAATAATTATGATTTGCCGACCCGTGCGCACGTTTGTTGAGGTTACACAAATAGTAAAAGAAGCGAGTGGGTTATATAGGTATATAGAATTTTGAGTTTTATATATATTTAGTAGAAGAAAGAATCGAATGGATATAGCGCGAGTTCTAATAATTTTCCAGCAATTACTGTATATATACACACATATATCTTTGAAGATAAAAAAAAGAGCGTATAACAGCAGCCGAGAGTTTTTTACAACCGAAAAATAAAAGAACTACATATATATTTCATGCTGCCGGTAGTAAGTAGCCGCGTGTTTTTCATCGACGAGGCAATTGCAATTAAACCAAAGTGCATAGCGTTATTAACGAGAGCCCCAGTGTATATAACAACAACGGTACTCGCTGAAACAAGATTTTCATAGTATATATACAACATCACTATAAACACAATCGAACCATATACATTCATATAACCATGAGTGGTGGCTATCGATTTCCCGTCAACAATGCGCGTTTCTGTGTATGTATATATATACAGATGGAGAGCCGGCCAACAACAAACTAATTGCAACTTCACGCTGCTTGAGAAACCACTTTTCTAACAAGCGCAATGTATATAATATACATGCAAGTATATAAAACACACTTCAACAACGCGTATTCCGAAACAAAAGCAACCCGCGCGCATCGTGATTTCCAAAGCGCGTGCGAATATTATATATATGTATACAATGGTCAACCGACCACCGGCCATTCCGGAACAAACTCCTGTCTTCCAGCGAAAGAGAGAGAGAGAGAGAGAGAGAGAGAGAGGGGGAGAGAGAGAGAGGGAGAGAGAGAGAGATAGAGATAGAGAGAGACTATCTTGTATATATCATATACGTACAAGCATAGGTCTCGTTCCCGTTCGAATATATACATCTCGTGCATATATATACACGCAGAAAGACGGCGAGACATTGGCATTATTTTTTTACCATTAAACATTTATATGTACACGCCCCTCTTGTAAAGCAAAACTTACAGACAATACCACGAGCGTGGAGAGCGTGTATATAGGTACCGTGAAAACCTTTTTCGCTCCGACCACGGCTATTTCGGAGCATGCTGGACCTATGTTTGGAACAAAGAGTGTGTATATAAGCGCGAGAGAGAACGAGATAAGGCCGCTTATTTTGGCCGCCCGCGCGCAGACCTAACCTCACTCGTGCGTGTTATAGGTGAAGAAAGAGACACAGAGAGAGAGAGAGAGAGAGAGAGATATGAGATACTATGTAGCTAGAGATGAGCGCGGTGAAAAGTGACGGGGAGAAAAAAGCCGGAGTATATATATAAGTGAGAGGGACGCGATGCAGAGGGATACGTGTGTGTATATATATATATGTACTCGTCCGAGTGCTATATGTCTCTTGGCGACGAGGACGAGAGTGCGTGAGCACTTATATAGGTACGCATATATACAGATATATACTACTCTACATCAAGCTCGCGCACTTTCACTCTCCACGGGTATGTTATAGGTAGATATAGGTAGGTAATATGGTACCTGCAGCAGCATAGGCGCTCGAGGGGGAAAAAAAAGTCTCGCTCGCGTCTGTCTCTCTCTTTCTCACTCTCCTTTTGTTTGTAAACAGGCGTCGTTGTCGTTATACAGACTCTTTTCCCTGTGAGTGAGAAAGAGACAGAGTCCGTGAGATCGAGGTTATTATCACCAGGCGGGCTCCCCCCCTATATATAACCTCAAACGTAGGCAGGTATATATGCAGAGAGAGAGAGAGAGTGAGAGAGAGAGAGAGAGAGAGACGAAGCAGTGCAGTGCTGCTGCGACGCCCATCAGCGCGCCGAAAAAAAGGTAAAGGTAGGTATAGGTAGGTAGGTAGGCAGGACATGCATATATATATGTGTGCATATGTCTGTATGTATATATATGTATATATATGTATATTCGAGACAGCGAGAGACACTCACTTCACTCTTTCTCGTGCGCAGCAACACAGCCTGCGATCTGTGCGATGTTGCCTGTATATATATTCGCCTGCGTGCGTGCCCTGTCTAGGCACGGGTCGTCGGCATCTCGTCGAGGGGCGCGCCGCCGGCTGCTGATACTACAACACCTTTCCTCATCGACGTCGTTGTTGCACTGGGGGATATATGTGTATATATATTCACCACGCACCCGGTGTATGTTGAACGCACCACACTACCGCTGTATTATATATATATATATATATATATATATACTGATATCCGCGCACTCGGAGTCAGCACATCCACACGCGAGTTTATATATATATATATATATATATATATAGTTGTACAGTGCGTGTGTCTATATATGTATAATATAATATACAGCACGGGATGGAGAGCAAGCGGAGGGAAAGGCGAAGACGCGGTCCCGGCGGCGCGGCTGCTTCGCGACTGAGGCGCGCGCCGTGGAGTCGAAGAGTCAACGAGGGAAAGGGGGGGGGAGAGAGAGAGAGAGATGGAGAGAAACAGGCAGCGCGCGTCGCGTCCGTGCTGGGGGTCTCTGCGTGTGTTGTATCGTGTATATACCGAATGGACGCGCGCGACCGGCGCGACGTTGACGCTTGTATGTATGTGTGTGTGTATATCGTTGCTTTGTCGTTCGCGTTGTTGCTGTCTCTTTTACCTTTCCAGTTTCCAGTATAGGAAGGGATATATAGCGGGAAGGTAGAGTTCGCGCGAGTAGAGATACTGTGGCGCGAAGTTTGATTGGATGCAAGAGAGATAGATATGGTATAATGACTACGATATGTATCTGCAGTGGACAAGGTAGGAGTTGTACTAAAAAGAGTTTGTTTCGTTTTATCGGATTTGAGTTTATCACGGCCAACATTCCTAGCCAAGTCAATTGATTATTAATTTTTGATTAAAAAAAATGCAAACGTCTAAATGTAAAACAAATTGTGTATTTTCATTAGGTCCATTTTGCTTGATTTTTATCTATAATTTTTATTCAGTAACTTTTTTTTTTAATAAAATAATTCACTAATGGACAAAATAAATTTCCGGATAAAGTGGAGCAAATTAAAATAAACAAATTGGAATTTGTTTTACCATTAAACTTTTACTTTCGTTAGCCAAAAGTTGACAAAAACTGATAAATTGATTTGGCCAGGACCGCGAGGATGAGTTTAACGTTCTAATAATTGGATACTTTGATTGATAGGATGTATACATGGATTTTAGTTTATTTATGCCAAAATCTATGTACAGCATAGCGTTCATCTATTTAAAAAAATCAAAAGTAAGAATTGTCTCTTATCTTACGCTAGGAGAATCGGGTTTAGAAATTTTTGTTTTAATATATTACATGTTTCTGACTTTTCTTATTGCTAACTTCAATTATTTCAGAAAAGAATTTTTATTCAAAGTAGCCCATTTGAAGAACACCGCTTTACCAGCAGTGTCTTAAAAATTTTCCTTTTTCAAAATTCAGCTGAAATGATTCTAAAATAGTTCAGAAAATTTTTGTAAAAAACTTTGTGAGCAAACAAAAGTATTTGAGAAGTACACTTTACAAAGAAATATTTATTAATCACGAAATATAAGTTATTAATTAAAAGACGTTATGTCGGTAATATAGAAATCGACAATGACTAACTTGGACTCTACAGTTAAAATAAATGAAAATGAATTTTCACAAATAATCAATGATTCAGTAGTTGGAATAAATGTTTGTGTCAGAGATTATAACTTTATTGGTAAGAATAACAATAATAATCTGTCACTAAAATAATTGACACGGTTTACTTTTTAAATGTGATCATTAAATAAAAAAGTTATAGCTGTAATGAAATATTCCTTTTTAAATGTGAAAAGTGAAAAAAAAGTTTATGAAATAATATAATTACTTTTTAAAAGTGATTGTTAAATAAAAAAGTATAACGTATCTATAAGAAATTCTTCGTATAGATATTTACTCGACGTATTTGAGAATTATGCTTTTTATATGAACAAAATAATAAATCATTTCTTACATTTTATGATGTATAAAACATAAACATTGTTTTTAATGTCTTCGTTACTTTAAACATTTTTAAACGGTTAAAAGTACTCATAGTACAATACATTGGGATTCTGATAATTTAATTTATTTCCACGCATCTTGATAAATCCATATTCTTTCCGCATTATTTATTTTATGTAATACTTGACACGCAAAAAGAAACAATACATTCCGATGAATTTCCAAGTCTCTGTTAACTGTTTTATTAATGAGTGATTTTTTATTACAATATATATATATATATATATATATATATATATATTCTGCCTGACTTACAATATTTGAAAACAAATATACAACTGTATAAAAATGCAACAACAATTAAACAAAATTTTAATAAAAATAAGTTTCAAAAATCATACAATCAAACATCGGTCAACAAAGAATCATTAACACCATTTAATCTAAAATTGTTACAAATGCATGGTAAAACTTAATAAATACTTATTCACGAAATCGTAAAAGTAAATCGGTAAGTATCGAGTGTAGATAAAAACATTCGTTGCTGTATCACTGGACATTCGAAATAGCCCGCCAATATGGGGAGAACGACGGAGCGCAGGTGAATTTCTTTTCTGAACAGAGGACTCTACAGGTTCTTCAGGTGGGAGCGCCGAACAATGACCTCGCGTCATTGTTGCCAACACATCTGCAATGCCGATTTTACCGTAGCTTTCTCTCTCACTCTCCTCTATCCTTTCTCCCATTTCACCTTTCCATTTTTTTACTTTCCACGATAGCTGATTTTTTCTGTGCCTCGCGTTCTACCCTTTTTTTCTACGGCTGTACCTAGCAAATAACGCTGTACAAAATAATAAAAAACAGAACATGATTTATAAACGCGCTAGTTACATCCCGTGGAGAACTGATGCTAAACGAAACTATAGACGAATTTTGAAACTCTTCTTGTCGAAGCTAATCACGTGGCAGAAAATCACGCTCTTCGAGCGTCCGTGAAAGGATGAGATCGTATAACGATCTCTTGCACCGCTGTAGCAAAATAGTTTTTTTTTCATATTTCTTTCAACAGTCATAAATATTCCATAAATGCATGTTTTGTGTCAGCGTGCGAAAAAATCGACGCGCTCTTGCCTTCCATGCGGTCCATTGCATTCTCTGCTTTTCAATTTCTCTCTCTTTCAAATAATTGACATAGAAACGTCGCCATCCCTGGCGACAATTAAAAATTTATCGTATACACTAGTATTGAACATATGTTACAGTTCCAGGTGTTGCTCTGATTGCAGATCTTCACTATGATGGCTGTATACATATCGAAGAAATATTGGCTGTGTTTAGGCATCCATTGACTTTCGATTCTAAACTTACTATAATTTACCCCTTTACACCCAATAATATGGAATTTCAACAAAGATTTTAATTCATTTCATTTAAACCCTTGATTTGAGTAAAAATACTGGTAGACATACTGATATTTAAAATAGGTGCACATTGATCAAAAAAGACCACTTACGTTTCAATGTTTAAGTACGAAGCAACGAATACTCTCAAAATTTTATTTAAATTTTCTATAGTGGTCATACTTATTGCATTTCTATTGTCTCCAGCCGTATGCCAAAAATCTGGGAATGGATATGGTATAAGATGTAGAATTGGAACATCTGCAAAGAGTTATAACATACATATATATGAATTTTTAATAAGTAAATATTAATGTATATAATGTATTTCTTAAATATTCTCACTTTTATTTAAAAATGGAAGATGATCATCTTGTATTCCAGCAGTAATTGTATAATCCTGGAAATATTTTTGTTGTGGTTTTCCATACGAATACTTTTCAAATAATCTCATCTTAGCCAAAGAAGTTTCTGCCTTTGACATCAGTGAATACCATTTAGATGTCTGGGTAAAGTAATTGTAGAATGTTGGATCTGGTGCTCCAATGAGATCTAACAGTACAAATAAATCCTATAAAAATAAAAATAAAGTTGATTATGTTTTAGTGGTAAGTGGAGTATTTATATTATAAAAAAATTTCAATTACAATTCTGTCCAAGTCAGAGATATATTCGCTATTATGAGCATATGTATTTTCATGCCATTTCTTTGCTAAATGTCTGGCTCCATAGATGGAATCTTTTGGCCCCCATGATTTGAATGCTTCTTCTCCATCAAGAAACAGTAGCATTAAACTGACATCATTCTGTTAAAAAAATAATTATTATATTGTCTGTTAGAAAAAGTAAATATTAATAAACAAAAAAACTAAAAAATATTTCTATATGTATAGAAAAAAAATTTTATGTTTTATTAAAAATACAGATATTTTTCTTTATTTACATAAATAAATATTTACATTTTCTAAAATTAATACTAAAAAGACTTTGCATTGCAAAGTTTTATCAAACTTGATGCAAAGATGTTACTTTAATAGCTTTTTAAAGTCTATAACAACCTTGATATACTTACATTTTGTAGTGACTCTAATTGCTTTTCCATAACCTTGGCCAAATTGATAAGTTGCATGCATGGTACAGCACTATCTGTTGCTCCAACAAAATTATAATTTTTTTCATACTTTGAATCATAGTGACATGCTAATGTCAAATATCTTTGAGCTTTAGGATTCAATCTGGCAATAATGTTACGGAATGTAAGTTTTCCAAAATTTGGAGTTTGATCCTCAAACTCGTTGATTTCAATAGACCAGCCAAGATCTTGCAAACTAGATGTAATATACTATAAATAAAAAGTTTAAAATTATCTTAGTTGTTTTTGTTCTATAAGTATTTGAAAAAAATTAATTGATGATATTGTACTTGTCCAACTCTACGATGTGCAGGTGTTCCAGGAACTCGAACTACACAAATATTGTCTAACACTTCATTCATATGATCTACATTTGTTAAGCTTGCTAATGTCCTTATTTCACTTTTAGGCAAGTCCCTTGACTTATGCAGTAGCTGTAAAAAATAATATAATTTTATACAGATAACTACAAAAGATTTGAAACCTTACTTTCTCTTATTACAGAATTGCAGAAAAAGTATGAGTTTTATCTATTATCACTTATCTACACTTATTAATATTCCTGCAGATATTCCTTTATCTATCTAAGTTTTATTGTATTACTCTACATGATACAACACTTTATAATATTTATAATTTACTTAAAGAATTTCCCGTATAGATATTTAAAATGTTTCAAATAACATTGGAAATATTAAGAATAAAAATTCCATATTTAATTTTTTATTATTTTATTATTTAATCTACAGTCAAAGCATGAATGTTTATTTATATTTAGTTACAGTTCTGAGATAGATATTATTTAAACACTTTATATCAAAGATATCTATTTTATTCGCATAATTCTTTCATACTTCTAGACCTACTAAGCTTTAGTAAGAGTTCCTTATCATAGAAAAAAATCATTCATTTTTAAAATACATTCACAATATATGACTTGGAAATGATGCAAGAATATAATTGCAGAACACAGATATAATCATTGCAATGTTCATAATTACCTACTTTTGCTTCTTCATATAAAGGAAGCTTTAAAAAAAAAATAATTCGGATGAAAAAACGTGAAATAAATGAGAAAAGAAAATAAAAATGTTAAATAATGACAAATAAAAATATATTTTTAGACTTTTAGTGGAAAAATTTGTAAATTTTCAAAAAAAATTTTGTTTGTCTTTTTAGATTATGTGCGCGCGTGTGCACGGAGGATATCACGGGAATGTTTCCACAGATTTTATCCAGAGTTTATATATATACTCTTTATTGTTGATAATTCTACAAATCCCAAACATAGTTTTGAAAGTTAGTTAGTTTCCTTTTCGTTTATGACAAAAATAAAAATTTGAACTTTTTAACAAAACTAGCTACATTTAACGAATAATAATGATAATGAAATTTTTCTTATACTATTTTAATTATTCAGTTTTACATACTTATAACTCGCGAATTAAATCTTGAACATTCAAGCATATTAGATTTTTGCGCCTATTCTGTATATACCAATATAATGAATTTACAACAACCAATCAAAACAGTCTTATTGTGATGACAGATTTCATCCATCACTTTTTTAAGAGAAGAAGGCGATTTCCTCGAAGTTTTTCATTATCTACATTTTGATTGCTTGAACATTAAATTATTTTTCATTTTTTCTTTATTATGATATAAATTTATAATTTTCTTTTGCAAGTTACTTTGCAGAAATCAATTAACTTATTTTCACGAAATTTTTATAACTTATGAAGCATAAAAAGTATTTATTTCCGTACAAATTTCACGACGCTATCTGTCTGAATCAATGAGAAAAAATAGTAGGTGCCCGTTTAACGGAAGTGACAATCACCGGATTGTCTTAAAATTTTTCACAGCGAAAGCTTTTTGTATCTCTCAACCGGATCCGTTGTTCAAAAGATATTTCATGAAACTCGAAAATATTTGAAATTAAAAATATTGTTCGAACTTTTTTAAATCGAAATTTATTCGTAACGGCTTCATATATTAAATTTTAATTAATACGGCAATAATATGCGATAAAAAGTACACAAACGTCAAATTTTTTAGTGCTTGTAAAACCTTTCTCTAAAATACTAAAAAAAATAAATAATATATATTTTTCGTTTTTAATGGTAATAAAAATATACATCAAATGATTCTTCTAAAATTGCGCGTAGGGGTAGCATTTTTATAGTCTCAAGCTCGTTATTAAAAAAAAGGTTGCCGTTAATATTTTTTTCGAACTTTTTTCAAATGGTTATTTTTCTAGAACTGATAATGGAATTTGAAATTAATATCGAAACATTGCAATGTAATTAGTGTGTAAATAATTAAAAGTTGTACTACAATATATGTTAATCTGAACGTCTTAGTTACGTCGTTTGTTAAAATTGAATCGTCGCAATATCGACGAGATTACTTATTTATTATCACCACGTTATTGCTTTCACAGCGAAAAAATAAATTAAAAAATTCATACGAGGAAATGAAAAAAAGAAAGTTTAAGGAAGTCTAGTGCTCTGTAAATCAGCAGCGGATTTTACATTAGAAATAATCTGAAAGAAATTAAAGAACAGTATCTTTTGCAATTGAATTACTTTATATCTCTTCTACTCATTTGAACAAGAAATTTAGTTTGCAAGTAACAAATAATCTATATTAAAAAAAAAAAAAAAAAAAAAAAAAAAAAATCAAACCAAAAACCGTTATATTCCTTAAAAATTATTTAGCCAACCACGATATATCCATATATAATTTGAAAAAAAGAACATAAAATTCAAAAGATGTAAATACACGGTTGCTAAAAAAGCCACATTGACAAATTTCCAGCAGTGCTAAAAATTTCTCCGAATACGCCAAATCATCAACCTCAAAAAACAGCGCGCGCGTGCACTCGACCAGCTGACACACTTGCTCAAACACTTAGCAAAACAAACAACGTCAAAAAAATGTCGACTCTCCTGCATGCCTCTCCTATGAAACATCTATACGCCATAACCTCAAAAGAAACCTATTATACCAACAATCTGGAATGTCTTCAAGCCCGTATCTACGTACCTTGGCACTTTTGAAGGACGAGTTCCTAATTGGTTGATGCGCTTGCGAGTGGCAGCAGGAAGCGAGCAATGGTAGCAACAGCACAGCTACCGTGCTCGTCTTCGTCGACAGTAACATCTTGATCCCCGTCGTCGTCGTCGTCCTCCCGGCAGCGGCGACGGCGCGCGACTGACGGCCACCGCAGCTCATGTAATGATGTATATACTGTATATAGCCTTACTTACACAACTACACGGTGTGTGTGATATCGATTGTTCCCCTCCTTACGGTCTTCCTCCTCCTCCTCCACCGCCGCCGTCGCCGCTGTTGTTTTCGTCACTGCGGGATATATATACATGATTATCTATACCTATCCCGTGGTAAAAAGAGGGGAGCGAGAAAGATTGGATTAGCTGCGTTATACAGCGGGTGCATGGAAGACTGACAGCTGTCAGTCAGCTGATCGCAGGGTTGGGGGGGGGCAGTGGGGAGACGCAGCAGAGCCTTATATATTATATCGAGTTCGAATTCGCGCGCAACTACAGGGCGCAGGATACTAGTCTGTGTGTGTGTATCTCCGAGGCGTAACTACATAATTTTTTTTTTAAATCAGTAGTTCCAAAAATATTCTAATTGATTATAAAAATGATTTCATATAAAATATGTACAATAACTAGAGATAAAATTTCGAGAGTTTTCAAAATTCTAATACTTATATACTACTTCTTTTACAAATCGTCCGCACTGTTATTAACATATATGTAGTCGTATCCAGTATGCCAAATGGCTGTAAATTGAATACAAATGTCACAAAAATAGAAATTTTCTTGATTAAGTAATAAGCATTCGTTGAACAATTACCAGGTAGTTATGTATGTGAATTATATATATATATATATATATATGATCAAAGAATGTACTCCAAAATAAACGAGAACAGTAGGTACTATTATAGATAAGTTCACAGTTCCCGGCATAACAACATAACTTATATTTATACTTTTTGAACGTGTCGATTGACTATAGTGCAGTATCGTGACTCATCTCGTTTCTTCCGATCTTATACATATAAGTTTGTACATTAAAACCCTTTTTCAGAAACGCGAAAAGTGAACTTATGTGGTTTATATGCCTCGAAGTCACATATATATTGGTGTATGTATACGTATGGGTGAGTAAAGTAAATAGTGGTTATATGGCCGGGTTATAGTAATTTAATTCATGTTTGGAGGTGAACAGGTGTACTGGAGAACGAGATAGAGATAAGGCTTTGTTTCATTAACATTTGCGGTGGACCGGGTCTGCGTTGGTCAATTCAAATTTTAATTATAATTTGATAGATAGCTCCATTCAAAATGGATATTCACGCATGGAGAAACTGTATTTATAGCAATGCATAAATGAAAGAAAAGAGTAATCTGTACAAAATTTATTTCGTTTACTATTAATAGAAAAAAAATAATGTGGTAAATATTGCGTGGAACGAAATAAGAGCGCGGAATTCCTTTAGCATTTTATAGAAAGAATTAATTACAATTAATATTCTAAAAAAATGTTATTATTATAATACTTTGTTTATACACCCGGGATAATAAAATTCCGAAAATTTGTTAAACCTTTGAAAATTCGTCAAAACAACACACTTGCTAACTAATTTGAAATTCAGATTCGGTAACTACTTAGCCAGGAAAATAATGATTTATTTTAAAAGATTTCACGATACATTTGAGAATTAATTACCAGAATTGGAAGAAACTTTGTACAAATCTAGATTAGTGTATTTTAATACTCTAGTTGAAATCTAAATGTACTACAGTGCCTTGGAAGAACGACATGAATTTTTATTTTTCCCTAAGTACAAGGGGATGCCATAGCCGTATCATTACCGACCGAGCAATTGACACAGTTCTAAGCTTATTAAAAATAAAATATGTAAAATCACCCAGTAAAAGTTTGAAGTCGAAATATCAAGTGGTTTTTGCAAAAACTTTGAACGGAACCGAATTTTGTTTTGTTCAAAGTTCTGCTTATTCGTTGTTTGATTTATGATATTTCAGTAATTGTCCTCAAAATATCAAATGAAAATTTTTGAAATGGTAGAAAATCATCAAAGTTTATTTATTATCTTTGAAAATATATAATATATTCATCAGCTGTGAACATACTTAACTAATCAATCAGAAAGATACAATTAACCTAGAAAAGTTGAATCAGCTTCTACTTTTTGTTTTGAATTAACATAAAAAGATTTTGTTTCATTAAAAAATAGAAATATTATATTTTGTTAGTTTATTTATACATAAAACACGAAATAAAAAGTGTACTCATTTGATTATGGTTTTAAGTAAGGATATAGTAGAGTAACTACCTTAAATTAAAAATACATATCTCTGGAACTATTTTGCCTAGTAAAAGTCCTTTTTTTTTAATAATATTTTAACACGTATTAATCTTATATGATGTTGTATACCTATTTCTTTCTTACGTATAGATCTGCCAAAGAGGAACAGATATACATATATATATATGTGAGTTATGTTATGGTACTCAAGTGATTAAAATTATGAGGAGATTACAGAATAGGTAATTACAATTATAAAAAAAGTACTAAATGTGAAAATATTATATAATTTATAATTGTGATTATGATAATTGATATACTGAAAATATTTTAATATATTTTACTCATTGCAATGATGATAATATATATTCTGTGACGGGGTGAATTTAACCCAAATGAACGTCGTTTTTCAGCCGAGAGTTTTACAACACACTCACCAGTGGTTGCGCTCGCTTATGAAAATACAACACGGCGCGCGCTTTCCCCGTCCACGCGCAGCTTTAATTACTCGTCAGCTTTCTCGTTCTTAATTTACCGTCATCTATAGCTGAAAGTCAGAGAAGGGGAGATCGAACGAGAGGAATCGGGTGGTAATAATTACTCGCGAGATTTAAGATAAAAACAACAACACAATTTATTCTAAAACTTATTGACTCTAACAGAAAGCAATCGTTATACGCGCACGCCAAGACTATTGTTGCAGAGCGTGCTATACCAGTGCAGCATGTACGTGTATAAAAGTCGCGTGAAATGGCCACTTACTTCGCTATCGCTATCGCTCGTTCTCCCGCTCGCAGTTCAGGCGCTCGCACTGGTTCCTCTTCCTGTGGATCCTGTATATAGCCACCAGCTGCAGACTTAAAATCGACGGCTTTTCCGTATGGAACGGGCGATTCGGAAGCGGCGTCGGATGAGTCCTTCTTCCTTCGAAGGTTGACGATATAAGAAAGAGAGAGAGCGCGTTTTGCGCTCTTGCGAGTTGGCGCGACTATACCCATCACTTCTGCGCTCCTGGCGCTTATCTTCGCAGGCTTCTAATTCCTCGCACACTCTTATTACCTAATTGCACTCATTTACCCTCTAGACGTTACCGTCACAATTCATAATAAAAAAAATGATTAAAATATATATATTTTAATAATTTATAATTATATTTTAATGTTATATACTTCTTTTTTACTTACAAAATTATAATTTTGTAAGTAAATTTATATAAATTTATAAATCATTCACTTGGTACTGCATTTATGGTATTTTTATACAAAATTGTAAAAACTAATGCGGAAAAGACTACTAACTGGAAGATGAACGCGGACGTTAAGGGTGTGGCACCCAGAAATGAGGTTCTTAGAAACTGTTTGAAATTTCGATTATATGTTTGATCATACCATGCGTATATAAAATTCTATAGAAAGACGACACGAGCCGATTTGGAGGTATTCAATATCAACGTAGAGCCTTTTCAACTTTTAACACCGCACGCATGGCTAGCAACAATAGAAAATAGAAAAATAATGGAAAGTTTATTATTTATCACGCTAATTGCAAAGCTTCTACACTGAAAAAAAAATTGGTGTTTCCAAGAAAATATTTATTTAAATCAACAAAATGGTTTCATTAGGGCCTTCT
>JAYJLV010079357.1:0-14500 GCA_036873485.1 Torymus texanus
TTTTCTCAAAATTGAAAATTTTCAACACATTTCATCTTAAAAAATCATTTTATGACTTTTTTGTCTCAAAAATTTTTTTCACCGTTACAAAGCTTCCTCTTTGAGGAAGCAAAATCTGTTGTCTGTTATAAGTTAACTGTTATTGTGAGGGAGAGGGAGAGGGAGAGGGAGATGGTGAGAGAGAGGGAGAGAGAGAGAGAGAGAGAGGGAGAGAGACGCCTAATTCAATTGCGCGATGCGGTAGTTTGTTTGTGGCAGAAAGAGACTTGGTGGCTTGGAGAATTCGGTCGATGGGCATCTCGACAGGTTGACGTAGTGACTGGGTTGATGCTCGTCGTAACTTCTTCTCGTGAACCGTGGGTTGTAGCCACGGTCAGAGCGGGCTTTAGTAGTTGAAAAGCCCAGGGCGAGTAAAAAGCGCGGGGCTCCCCTAAGGAAATCAAACTTCGAGAAAATGAAATAATAATTTGATCGATTATTTTTAAAATAAATTCGATAATTCCATTTTATAATATCTGTTTATTACATTAAAAAGTAAAAAGAAATACTACTGTTAATTTAATAATATACGTTATTTATTAACTAAATACATTAATTAGAATAATTTCTTAACTATATTACAGAATAATTTCTTAACTATATTACATAAAATTAATTTTTCTTGATTTTCGGCTAGCAAAAGTATTAATTAAATCTTCATAATCTAACGTAGCTGCTTCTTCCTTTTCTATGGATATAGTAGCTAGTCCACATAGTCTTTGTTGGCTCATATTAGCTCTTAAATACGTTTTAATTAATTTTAATTTCGAGAAAGACCTTTCTCCAGAATCAACTGTCACAGTAAATGTCAATAAGATTTTATAAACGATTTTGATATTTGGAAAAGTTTCAGACATATTATTTTTAACTAACCAGGAGAGTGCACTACCTCCGGGTCTTGGATTTGGCTCAAACTTTGGAATAAGTATTTGGGTGTAAAAATATGATGAACGTCGCAATAGTAAACCCTAACGCTTAAAAAAACTAAAGTTCTCGACATTTTAAGGTTTATTTTTAAAAAAGTTTTTAAAAAAGCCTCTTTTTAGAACGGTATCCATTTAACTCTGTAAAGTCTTAAATAGTATTTAAAAATAGAAAATGAAACTAGAGAAAATAACCTTCCATTTGCTTTTTTAAAGATAACAGAATGTTGATTGCTTCCAAAGTTATAAAAGTTTTAAATTAACCATCGATATTGCACTAAAATTGATTATTTGATTGACTACACATTTTAATGCACTATCCATACTTAATTTTAAACTTCTATAACTTTGGAAGTAATCAACATTTCGCAATCCTTCAAAAAGCAAATAAAATGTGATTTTCTCTAGTTTCATTTTCTATATTTAAATATTATTTAAGACTTTACAGAGTTAAATTCCTACTGTTCTAAAAAGAGGTTTTTTTCATAACTTTTTTAAAAATAAACCTTAAAATGTCGAGAACTTTAGTTCTTTTGAGCGTTAGGGTTTAATATTGTAGCGTTCGTCATATTTCTACACCCAAAAACTTATCCCAAAGTTTGAGCTAAATCCAGGACCCGAAGGTAGTGTACTCTCCTGGTAACTAAATTAGGATATCTCTCATATGTAAAATATCTTTTGGAATGATATTTCTGAAAAATTTTTATTCCATAAAGAATTCTTTGCCATCTATATCTTTGGAATTCTCATATGATAATAAAATTTCTAGATTTTTGCAATTTTCATGTCACTTTTCACTTAGGAAGATCTTTAAAATTCCAAAGAAAACCAGTTTGTCGTTACTCCCCGAAATGCACAATCGTGTTCAGCAAGAAATTGTATTGTAGAAATAAGACGGTATAAAACTTGACGCCAACGTGTTTTTCGATATTCATTTGCTTTAATAAATTTTTGCCAATTGCTTTATCCTTTTTAATTAAAAGTAATGCATCAAACCATTTTTTCATATTCTCTAAGTGAGCTTGAGAAATTTCATGTTCTTTCAATTTATCAGCCAGATGTTTCCAATCATTAATGCCCTTATCTGATAAATTTCCTAATCGAATTATTACAAATAGTTTACAACAAAAACAAAAAACTCGATCTAATTTAATAGAAGAGCCATTGTCTTCCATGTACTTCGCCATTACTCAATTTACGTTTGTAAAATTGATCAAAAAAATGTTGATTGTCTATATTTCGTGGAAATGAATAGCTGTCACTTAATATTTTTATAGGACCATTTTTTATTAAAATATCAATAATATCGCATAAATTAAAATTCTCCCAATTACCTGGATCATAAATGTTTACAGAATGCACAATTTCATTATTTTCTTCACTAGCTAAGTCTTGGCAATCCGTTGTTTCTTTATGAACTTGAAGATTTAAATTAGAATTAGAAACACATTTATTTCCTTTCTCATATGTGTCTTTATCATTAGAAAATTTTTTAGGAGCTAATTTAGTTATAAATTTATCTAATGAAGCTTTGTCCTTTTCTTGTAGCTCTTCCCTTATTCTTCTTTTCTTTGCCTTTTCAGCACCACTTTCGTATTTTCTTCCAAAATCTCTTTCTCCGCTAGTCATTTTTAATATAGTATACCAATAAAAGACATTAATAATATTAACAACATTACCCTTGTAAAATGTAATAGTATAAATCGAGTGACTGAAAGTTTTAACGAAAGGCATCCGCGTCTACTCATCGAAGACTAAGGTACATGCCGAATGTTTACATTGGTCGCCTCGCCCGCTTATGTTCGCACTAAATGCATTCGCGGAAACTGTCGGACTAATTATATTTTGTTTTACGAAAGAAATAAAATAATCAATAAATTGAAAAATGTACGTAGGAGATGAGAAATACAATTTTACACGAATACTTCTGCCCTTTATTATTTTTTTATTGTAATGAATATAAAATTATAAAAATATAGCACTGATATATATATATATATATATATATATATATATAAGACATTAACCGCTGTATGCTATCCATTAATTGTTAACCCCTCTGAAATGGTAGTATTAGTAGTGAAATAAGTTAGTATAAAATAAACTAAATAAAATAAGTTAAGAAAAATTTAGATCACAGAACGTGCAGTTGTACAATAAAAACAGAAGACAAGTGATAGCGCACCCACTTCTCAGAATAGATGCCCGGATATGTCGGGGGGGGAGGGGGGGGAGGGCAGGGATTTGGGCTGCGCGCTTGAAAATGGTCCAAATAGAGCCTTCTGCCTCCCACCGAACGATATGTGAAACTCGTTTTCTTTATGCGATATTATTTATTATATTAATAGACATGATGAGTTATTATATTAAAATAACTTAATATTGAGTTTTTGATCTCACGAGTACCCACCATCGCATAAGATTCCGTTCGAACGCGTAAAAGAATATAAGATCTTGGTAAAATTTTCATAACATAGTTGAAAAGTAATCATGCTATTAACTACATTATACCGATTAACGATTATTTTAGTAATGTTGCGAAATTGTAGCGGCTGAGTAGTACCAATTTCATTAGTTTTCTTATTGTCTTTTACGCGTCTGATTTACCTGTTTAATTTATAAGGTTTTTGAGAGCGCAATTTTGCGAAGCGTGGGGCCTTCTAAACCGCGAGGCCCTGAGTGACCGCCCCGATTGCCCTACCCAAAGGCCGGCACTGGCCACAGTCGCTCTCTTTAGCTATAGTCGTCTCTGTCAGTGTATTAGCCTCGGTCTTTCTCTCTCTTTGGCTAGTCCCCTGCCTCGTGTGGTGCTACCGCTTTTATACTCGAAATCGATGTAGTCCCCTTTTTCCAATCACTAATGAGTGGGGCTATTGTCGATAAGTGCTCGTACTCCGGTCTAGTGTCCAAGTCCCAAAGTCAGCTTTTTCTAATTCCAGCTAGTCGCCGTGACTATTTCGCACCTCGCTTATAATGCTGAGTTGCGACTATCACTGCTTCATTCTTGCGCTTCAACTATATATGCGTAAGCTACCACTCGTAACACTTGTCTAAAAATGTTTTTTGTTTCTATTAGGAAAGTCGTATATTAATTTAGGATTAATTTTCCTATTGATTTATATAACAGTGATAATGTAATATTGAATATGTCAACATTAAAAGTAAATGTAATTGGCACATTATCGAAACGATAATTATATGTATATATTTATCGTTTCAAATTATAGAATTTATTATATAGTATTGTGAACTAAGTAATTGTTAGATTTCACATTTACGTATCAATCGAAATTATTTATCGGGATTATAGATTTGTACAATAGGAAGAAAAATCTATATTAGAATTCTGCTAAATTTGGAAGAAACGATAAGGAAAAATTGTTTAAATAATATTATTTAAACACGGTAGAGGTTATATATCCGAAGATATAATAGATATATTACTAAATTTTGTATGTATAAAAATGTGTATATTAAAAGCTAAAATAACTAAAGCCAAATGTCATTTCCTCGGACAAGCACACTGATGTAATTTCATGTACGTCAATCTACATGCATAGCAATGTGTTGTACATCAAGAGAAACATAACTTATATAGCTAGGTTATAACAGATATGTATTATGGCATATCATACATTGTTTGTAATAAAGCTTTCTCTCATTCAAGGTAATCAAGTCTCGGTGATGATAATATTCATAAGTCAAAGATTTCAATATGTTATTCAGAAATTCCATCATTTAGGGAAAGATATGACATACTTTGTTTTAATTTGTACATATTAACATTTTCATTATAGTTAAATATTATTTCTGCTACGAGTATTCTTCCATGGGAATTCTAGTTATAATATTGTAAGTAAAATTAGTTTTTGGGAGCTCGATAAAATAATTTTTTAATCATCTTAAGATTTTAATGATTTTAAAGATTTACAAATACGAAGTTTGAATTTAATTTATTTTTGTATTGTATAGTTTATTGTATTCGGATTATGTTAGATAAACTTTCAATAAAAATTTCTTTAGAACATGCTCTTACTCACATTGAAGTACATCTAAAAGTATCGTGTGTACTTCATACTACGTAGAAGTCATAAAAGAGGTTTGCCTCAAAAGGTTAAAATAAGTTTCGACGTAATATAAAATAATTGAGATCAACGACCGTAGTGACCATGAAAATTCGCAAACCTTGTGATATATGAGAAAATTTCCAGATCCTTTAACTTTGGGAAACAGTTTTTTTTTTTAAATAATGTATTGCTGATATTAGCGAGAAAGGGTGTAAAATCTTCAATTTTAACCTATATAAAACCAGTCCTGCAATCCATATTAGTGTACCACGCAGGCTCAAGTCTGGGGATAATAAAGTTGTCGAATCCGTTTTCAACGACTATTTTAGACAGTTTTGTACATCCTCAGACTTGTGTCTGCGTGGCACACTAATATGGTTTGCAGGACTATTTTTCTACCTAAAAATTAAAGGTTTTGCACCCTGTCTCATGTATGTGTTTCGCACGCTCCACTAATAACAGCAATAAAATACTTTAAAAAAACAGTTTTCCAAAAGTTAAGTTTCAAAGATTTCCTCATATATAGTCCCGTAGGAAAATGTTATGCCTTCTTATATTTTCCAGGACATTCTATTAAAATCCCAAATACTATTAGCGGGAAAGTTTTCAAAAAATAAAATTTATGAATGGGTGAAAATATTTAATAAAAATGTTAACTACAGATATCTATAAAGAAACTATTACAAAAATAGAAATAAATTTATACATTCATTTAAAAACTTATTTTTCATCGTTAGAAAAAGTGTACATTAATTTACTTTTATTCTTTTTCAAAAAATGAAAATTAGTATGTATATGTGTGTGTGTGTGTGTATATAAAGATTTTGGTGTTCATTAGACCGGTTTTGTATAGTGCTTGTTCCATTTATTTTTATTTTTATTTCGGAAACATATTTTTTTTAATATGATTTTTTTTTGTTTTATATGGATATTTTTGATTTTTTTATTATAATTTTTTGTTTATTTTGATTATTGTACATCGATTTATGGAGTTTTTAAAAATATTTTACAGCTATTCGAAGTCCTCTTTATGAGTCTTATGTAGTTCTGGATTGATGCAGTGAGATATGTATATAACAAATTCGAATTTCTATGCTAGTCGATTATCGGGGCTGGAATTCGAACAGATTTATGTAGATGAAGTAAGATAATGTTTTCTTTAATTTGAAAAAAATGGCGATGCTTGATATGCTTATTTCTTATTTATTCAAGAAAACATGATTTTTCATCAATGTCTTATATCTTAAAAAACAAGTAGGACGTCGCAATAACAACTTTTTGTATAGCCCTTATGAAAAAATCTAGATTATGTAAAGAGTTAAAATCTGATAAATTTTTAAGTGTTGAATTTATTTTTTTTACGGAAGAATCTGTAAAAATATGATTTTCCTTTGGCAATCAATAACTAAAGTAAAATTGTTTGAATCATTAGTATTTTAAAGTAGTATATTTCGGTTCCAAATGTCATATATTACATTTCTGTTATGTTTTCTTTAATTTTTTTTCAATTCCAAAGCTTCTTTGAGGAGAAAGTATAATGAATATGTATTCTATATATTAATATAAAGTATTATGTTGCACGTGTAGGGCAAAACAGATACCCGGTTTATCTGGATAATACCTATTACTTCAAAACATAATGTAATTTAAGTCTTTTTTGTTTACAGATTTATGTTATTATTCTTAATGAAGTATATAAATCTGTAAAATCGATCGAACCCTGCCATTAAAAATTATAAACAGTAGCTCAACTTAGTTTTAAAATATTATAATTTATTTTGCACAATGTTAAGTGGCATATTAAGAGAATAATAAAATTAGCATATTAACTATTAAGACGGTAATTGTAGAAATTCAGGTAGCATCAGCGTCTTTTGTAAAATACTAAATCAATTTGAAAACTTGTCAGAAATATTCTTCAAGTCTTAAACTTCTCATAGCTGTCATGAAACCATAAGGTCGCCGACCAAATTATATAAAATAGCTCGAAATTTTTTTACTAGTTCAAAATTAGCTCCAGAATACAAATATAAAATTTTAGAGCAAAATATTTAGTTGTTCTAAAGTTAGAATTTTTTGAAAATTCAGAAATTTTGTATATTTTGAAAATTTTTAATTTTTTATGATTTTTTAACTCCAAAACTTGAAACTTTTTGTATAGTACATTATATGAGAAAAAGTTTAAAAATTCCAAGAAGAATTGTTGAAAATTTTCTTTTTATTAATACAATTTTTTTTTTTGGTATTGTTATTTTGAAATACAATATTCGAATTGTAAAAAAAGCAAATACGACATGATTGATTATACCCAAAAAAGGCTAAAAGATTTCTTAAAATGTCATCTTTCAAATAGCACCATCCCGAAAATGGTTGGAGATCACTGAAAAAAGTTATGTTCAATTAAAGCTGTAAAAACAGTTAAAAAGCAGTATTTTCACTGTTTCTACAGCTTTAATTGCACATAACTTTTTCCAGTGATCTCCAACCATTTTCGGGATGGTGCTATTTGAAAGATAACATTTTAAGAAATCTTTTAGTGTGAAATTAGAAAGCCCTTCTCGGGGCCTCCAGCTTGATATGGCACTCACCGCTCATGCTACCTTAAATTCTTTTTTGGTAATATATTCATTTTATATCCATCGATTATTTTGGATTTGCCAAAACAAAGTGTCATTTCTGTTGTTCAATGTTATTTGTATATGTTTAAATTTAAATATTTACATATAATTATTATCTTTATTATACTGTAAATAAAAGTAAAATATGCGTATAGTTAGTTAGATTTTTCTCATTTTATATATTTATTATTTACTTCTCTCTTAAAATTTTCTCGTTTCATCAGGATCTCCTCTAATTTTAGTTGATATTTTTACCTGAAAAATTTGAATCATCGCAACTTTAAAAAACAAAACATTTATTTAATTAAGAAGCATTAAAACTTCGTAATTTTATAAATCTAAATCATTGAATACCTTCTCGTAGTTAAGTTTTCAAGCCATTGGGCTTTAGTTTAGTTCAAAGGGCATCTACTCATGCGTAAAAAGACCGTAGTTTGTAATAGCGCCATAAAATTGGATATGTGCGTGCCCGTGCGTCAAAAACTCGGTTCGACAGACGAGTGTACTAGCCATCGACGTTCAGATTAGAGCATATAATGTGACATCAATTATAATCTACGGCAGACCGACATGGTGACCTAGCTGAAGCGTCGCTAGTCCTCATTGGACTGACTGCTTTTCTATCCATTGCTCGAGCTCCTTGCTTACTGATTTATTTTATATTTCGCGTAAAAGTGAAAAGAAACGGAAAGTTTTTTAAAAATTTGTAATCATCGATGTTTTTATGAAAAATTGAGAAATGTCATAAACTGTATGGCACAGATTATATATATATATATAAATATATAAGAATTGCCCATTTGATTTAAGATTATTCATTTTGAAAAAAGAATATTCTTTATTATTGTTACGAGTGAGGCCTCGTAAGTAATTTAATAAAAAGTGATGGGACTCGGGCTCGAACCGAATTCGTCAATTTGCAAATTAGACACTCTGACCACTTAGCCACGGCCGCCATCGTTCGGCTTTCTTCTAATCAGCGTCATATTGTAATTGGATGCCTTGCTTATTTCGTTTTTTTTTATATTCGTTCGTGTATCCACACGTAACATTATATAAAATAGAGTAAAAGTTTTTGACTAATCAAAATATACTAGAATACACTTAGCAACATTTTACTTAGCAACATTTTCTTGTCAAAAGAACGCTTTTCTAAAGTTTTATTAACATATGAGATTAGAAGTTCAAATCATCATTAAAGATAAAAAATGAAATCAATTTTGGTGGTGCCTTGATTTTGATTACTTACAAAATTTTACACATACTCTTAATGACTCACAAATACATACGCGATATAAAGTTTCAAAATATACTCACGTGAGAATATACTTCGAGAAAACTTTGAGTTAAATTATATTATTGGTTGTATCTCTTTGTATCAGGAAAATCTTTTATAAAATTTCATGAAAATTAAGTGGTCATTGATTTTATACAAAGGCGTGTAGTTAGATTAATGAGAATAATCAACTTAACATTAAATGCAAAATTTTTATTTTATATTGAAACATATATATACACACACACACAGAATACAAAAATAATAATTCAAATTGTGAAATATATAATTTTTAAAGGCAGCATAGTAATCCTAGTTAAGAATAGTAATGAAGAATTAGACGTTTTGAAACAGATAAATGTATATATATTAGGAGATCCTATCCCCTCCCTTCCCCTTTAGCAAGCTTTTCGAGTGGAACTACGGCATGAGTTTGAAAACATTCTTGTCTATGTTAGTTTGGTTTATACGTCTGTTGCTTTTCAAACTTTTAAATTTGCACAATGGATAGAGAGCGAATATTATTAACGCGATGTTATCGTCAAAGTTTTCCAATTGTAGATAAAGAAATGGATGAGGAAAATCCACGAAATTCATGTGAAGAAAAAAATATTGACGATTTACCCGAGAGTGAGATTGCGAATATATTGACACAGCCAAAGTTGTTTTACAACTTGGTGAAGGCCTGGATGAGGCGCTACGAAGTCGAACAAGTAAGAACTCTAATTATGCAGGTTTCTAATGACGACTTAATGCAGGTACGTTTATCAACTCTTCTTCGTGAAGCTGTTGTGAAAACAGACTTGGATATGGTGCGTCTTGTCCTGCCTTTGAACCCTAGTCTTGAACCTCCCGAGAGGAGAATTGTGTCGCCTTTGTGGGCGGCTATGTTGCAACATCATTCTCAGATATGTGTGGAGTTGGTGCGAGCTGGAGCGGACATATCTGAACAGTTGGGTCCACACATGTTCGATGACGCAGCCCAGACTCCACTTCATTATGCGATACACTATCACCTTAACGATGAGCTGGTCTATTTGTTAATGGAACGGGGCGCCGACGTAAACGCGAGAACATCTAGAGGTATGAGTCCGCTTTTCTTTGCCATACTCATGTCGAGGCTTAACGTGATGGCGAAGCTACTGACGCTTGGGGCTAGGGTCGATTTCGTCGATAAAAGTGGCACGACGGTGGTGCATTACGCGAGCCACGGTAGATATCCTGACAGGACCTTGCAAATGTTAGCGGATTATAATGCTGATTTTAGAGCCAGTGACAGTGATGGCTGCAATGCGCTTCATCACCTTATGAGAGAAAGCCCCACAAATGTGGTTGCGGCTGAATTTTTAATTCGACGTGGAGTGGCAATAAACGGGCCGACTATCCATCATGATGCTGTTCCGCTGCACAAAGCGGCGGCTCGCGCTAGTATCGAAATGGTAAATTATTTTACAAAAATCTAAACTGGATTATTTAATGAAATGCTAACTCTTTATTAAAATTTATTGAAGTATGTTTTCAAAAGAGCATTTATTATACATGTAATAAAACTTTCATAAATTAATCTATTTCTGTAATATTGCTTTTAGGTTAAATTACTGGTGAGCAATGGTGCTAATATTAATGCAAGGACGAACTCAGGCAAATCGCCTCTCTTTTTTGCATCAGGACGCAAAGAATCATTTGTAACCGAGTTTCTTTTGCGCAACGAAGCAGACATTCATCACAGAATGTTAGATGGGCGAACGTCTTTGCATAATGCTTGTTTAAACAAATCCGAACCAAACATTCGAATTCTATTAGAGTACGGAGCAGCTGTCGATGTAGAAAACAAGTATGGACAAACTCCTTTCTCAATGATAGAGTTTAAAAATATAAGTCCTAGCAGCAAAATTATGTTAAGGCATTTTGCTAAATTAACTATAAATGGCGGCAGAATTAATGATAAAGATAGACAAATTATATGTGAATACCAGCGATTACAAGAATATTTTAATGATTGTACTACCGAACTAAAAAGAATGAAAGAAACTAAATTGTACAATGATTTGACATACGACTGTTTTTTTATAAAAAACATTGACAGTTTGACGAAGCTCGCTAAGAATCCGAATTTTAAGAATATGTATAAAGCTATCAATATAGACGAATTATTTCCTATATTTGGAGAAGATTTGAAACGTATTATATTGAAAATGGAGACAAACTGTAATATTCTGAATACTAATGAAACCAAACTATTATCAATTTTTTCAGATTATTTACCGGTACTTGTTATTAATAAAATCGCACGTTACACGGTGATTGAAGATTTATATTTGGAGTAATAAAAATTTTATACATTAGTCTATTTTAAATTGTATATTATAAATAATAATTTTATGATACTTTTATGGTTTTAATGTTAAATACTCATCTCTTTTTCAAGGTGCAAAAATTTTTATCAGTATTACTAAATTTTATTCTAACTATTAAATAGTTGTATGACTCCAATGACGATATTTTAGACGAAACTTTTATCATTGTAAAATAAACAAAAATATAACGGTAATAAAATGAAAAATATTTATAAATGGGTAATTTATTTATTAATAATTATATTTTTTTAATTATTTTTTTTTTCAAGAAAAAGCGGACAAATCCACAATACTTTTAACTGTGACTACTATGTACTTAAGGTTTGTTTAAAGCAATTTATCGCTGCTATTTGCTTGCTTTGCGAAACACATGGATAAGACTGGTTTACAAATCTTCAATGAATATTAGGGATATGAACCCTGTAATTGATAGAAGTATGCAATGCACTGCATAATGCTGAAATTATGTTTTCTTGTTGCGTCCTGCGTTGCACAATCATATCAATTATAGGGATTATAGGGATTATTCTGTTAGCATTCATTGAAGGTTTATGAAACTTCGCTCATTCATGTGCTTTGCACCGCAAGTAACAGCATAAATAAAATGCTTTGAAAAAATCCTTCTACAACGGTACTGTGAATTTCCTCATACAAGAATCTCAACTTACTAAATTTGAATAACTGAAAATTTACTTATTTCATGTAAATATTCACTTATTTAGAAAGTAAGATGTCGGTCACTGCAAATAAGTACATATCAATTTACTAAAAAAAGTGAAGATAGGGTGTTTGATTTTGTAAGTTATTCAACGCTGATTTTGAAAGTCCAACGCTGTAATAGTATGTGACGTATTTTTTGTATGTACAATACATTGATATCTTTGTGAATGTGATGCCAATATTTAAAGCTTTTCTAAAGAAATTAAGATTTAAAAAAAGAATTGATAGGAAACACCTGAAAATTTTATTCTGTCTGATTTACTCATCCAATAGATATATCAAAACTACCTTTTATCAAATTGTAAAACTACTTACTATCTAATATCTTGAACAAACAAGTCCCTCTTCAAACCAAAATAAAACCAAAAATATTTGAAAAAAAATCATATCCGTTCAAAAGTTATATAATTCTTTTGTATAAACTTTTGTTTTCAATACAAGCATTTCCTTCCAGCTTTTTATTGGTAACACTCAAGTTATAGTAAACCTATTATTTCGGGAGTTTTTTTCGTTTGAAAAGGGACTTAATTATTCAAGATATTATATATCAGGCCTTGTAAGACCCTACCGAAGACTCAGTGTCAAAAACCCTTAAACACGAATATATATATACATTTTTCCTGAAGAACATTTTCCCAAAGTTTCATCAAAATTGGCCTCCCGATACTAGCTATACTTATAGGTGATTAGAGAGGGTTGATTAATTGAGGCTAAGATACTGTCCAAGAGGACTATAGATAAAATGAGAAACCGAGGCTTCTACATCACACGAAAGGAAGCTATGACCACTAGTAGACCTTCCAAGATGGTAGACAACCGGATCACCAAGCCAGCACGTCTCTTCCTGCCACCAACAAGAGGTCGATATTTTAGCCCGCCGCGCAATTTACGTAGAAGCGTTTCTCTCGCTATACCAGTATATATTCAATATATCCTAATCCTTACTCGTCATTATTCTTTATACTTCATTTGCACCTCTCTGGACTCGTAATCCGGGTAGGCCCAAAATATCAAAATCCCCTTACACATAACAATTCCCGATTTAAATTTTTCATGTCAATAATAAATTTCATCACACCAAAATTTGTTTATGAATATTTAAAAAAAACTAATATATGCAAATAAAAGTATATATCGATGTTAGACGCTGCACCTAATCTAAATCTACTACTGATTAACCTATAATTTTTACCTATTTACCTATAATTTACCTATAATTTTAATAAGTCGAATATGACTATTATATATTATAGATATATTATAGATATATATTCATGATATATTAATTGATTATAATATTAAAGTAAAAATCCCTGAAATTACTAGATAACTTGTATTACAAATTATAAATACAAAAAATTGGAGTTTCGGCTGATTTGACTAGAGATTTCAGCGGTTCTAATGTGTTTTTTTCTCAGTGTAGGTGATTATTTACACTACCCTTAAAGCAAACATTAAGATTCTCTAATAAATACAACCTAGTGTCATGATAATATGCCAGATTAACGAATGCTCAATAGATTTGGTTTGGGCAACAAGTAGTAGTTTGTTTACTGAAACTACGCCCGGTAAGCAAAATTCCGCACTTTTTACTTCAATCTACTTCACTGAAACCGTGTTGCTGCGCGTATAATATGCAAATTCCGTTAAAGTAATTTTCCACGCATAATACGCATCGTTGATTTCATCCGTATTATTCGTTCTAGCTTTATTCTTTGCACTGTTTCGCATTATCATTTCTGCTCTCACCTCTTATAACAAAGAGAGAAAGAGAAAGAGCGTGAGAAGAAGAAGTCACTTTCACAGAATGTGTAATTTAGCGACGCTTATTGCACGAATAATTGAAATCATCAGTAACGTCCTAATTTCGTGCTAAAGTTTATCGGAATTTCTAGCTCAACGTTCCTCACATACATATACTATTCTGCACTTCAACTTGTTCTCGAAATTGAGTACGTTTATTACTAGCATAATTTGATTTATGAAGATTACGGAGAGTGCTGTATGAACGATTCAATTGATGCCTAATTAGTTTTTGTTCTATAAGTTTATCAGTAGATTATTTTCGCTTTATAAGTTTATAAATATATTATTGTGCATTAGTCGGCAAAGTCAAATAAGAAATTGGAGTATTTTTTTATGTATTCTAATGTACAGCCATTTTAGCAAGGAGGCATTTTTCATTTTTATTTAACTATGCGCTTTAACTCCAAAGTGAAACGAAATAAAAGTACAGACTAGGAAGTATTTACCGTGTAATATTTTCTCATGAATTCCATAAAAGCGATAAATTCTTAGCGCTGAAAGGGATGATTTTCTCTTAATTATCTGATCTGAAAAGAGATTATGTATCGAACAAAATTAAAGAACTTTTAACATATGTTGAAAGATACTTCAAATATATAAATTATATCAAATAATAAAATAAATTACACAGGCACACAAAAAATAAAAAGTGGTCTGTTCCAGAAGACACATCATCATATCCTTATAAATTTAG